>JAODAL010003112.1:0-82500 GCA_025379985.1 Phyllomedusa bahiana
TACAAAAAAGCATAATTACAGTATAACTATAGCCGGGGGGCCCCCTATCCTCTGTAAAAACACTATAGCCGGGGGGCCCATATCCTCTGTATACACTATAGCCCGGGGGCCCCAAAATCCCCTTTTATACACTATAGCCCGGGGCCCCCTTTTCCTCTGTTTACAATTTTGCCGGGGCCCCCCCCCCCTAATCCTCCCCTTTTAACCCCCCATTAAACCGGGGGCCCCCCAAACTCTTGTATAAAAAATATAGCCACCCCGCCCCCCCCCCCCCCCCCTATCCTCGGGGATAAATCTATTAGCCCGGGAACCCCCTTATTTCTGGGAAAACAAATTTTAGCCCGGGGGCCCAAATTTTCTTTATACAAACCCCCCCCCCCCCGGGGCCCCCCCAAAAATTCCCGGTGCCCAACTTTAACCAAAAGGGGCCCCCAAATCTTCTGTTTTACACTATGGGGGGGCCCCCTATTTTTTTGAATTTTCACTTAGCCGGGGGCCCCCCTTTTCCCCTGTATACATTTTACCGGGGCCCCATCCCCCCCCACCCCTTTTACCCCCCCCCCCCCCCCCCCCCCCCCCGGGGGCCCCTCTTCCCCTGGTTTTTACCTTTTAGCCAGGGCCCCAATCCTCTGTATACACCCAGAGCCGGGGGCCCCCCCTTCCTCCCCCTTTATACACCCCGTACCCGGCGGGCCCCTAATTTCTTTATTCACCCGGGAAAATTGGGGGCCCCCCCCCCCTATCCTTCCCCGTAATAAAAATGTTAGGGTGGGGGGCCCATTTCCCTCCCCCAGTACCCCCTTTTTAGCATGGGGCCCCCCCCTTAAATCTCTTGTTTTTAAAAGGGGGGGGAAAACCCCAATTTAACCTCTGTTAAAAACCACCCCCCCCCCCCTGGGGGGTCCCATATTCCCCCCTTTGTATACCCTTTTTGCCCGGGGGCCCCCCTTTCCTTGTAAAAAAAAACCCGTTAATGGGGGTCCATTCCTCTGTATACACTGTAGGGTTGGGGGGGGGGCCCCCCTAAATTTTTCCCCTTTTTTACCTCTGTAGCCGGGGGCCCATATCCTCTGTATACACTGTAGCTGGGGGGCCCATATTTTTTCTTTTATACACTTTCTGGGGGGCCCCAAAATTTCTGTTACCTGTAGCTTGGGGGGGCCCCACCTCTGTAAAACCACTGTAGCTGGGGGGCCCATGTTTTTCATTTTGTTAAAAACACTGTAAACCTGGGGGCCCTTTTCCACTTTTTACACGGGAGTGGGGCCCAAAATCCCTGGGATACCCGGGAGCTGGGGGGGCCCCTATCCCCTGGAAAAACTGTTGCTGGGGCCCTACTTAGTTATACAAGTAGCTGGGGGCCCATTTTCTTCCCGTAAAATAAAGTTAACCGGGGGGCCCCTATTTCAAGTATTTCCCCAGTAGCTGGGGGCCCATATCCTCTGTATACACTGTAGCTGGGGCCCATATCCTCTGTATACACTGTAGCTGGGGGCCCATATCCTCTGTATACACTGTAGCTGGGGGGCCCCTAAACCTTGTTTACACTGTAGTGGGGGGCCCCCTATCCCCTGTTTTTTACACTGGGAGCTGGGGCCCAAATTTTTTTCTGTATACAAAAATAAAAATTGGGGGGGCCAATTCTTTTGGGTTTTCAAAGGTAGCCCGGGGGGGCCCCTTTCTTCAAATATGCACAGTTTGCTGGGGCCCCCTATCCTCTGTATACCCCTTTAGCTGGAGCCCCCCCTATCCCCTGTAACACTGTTTGTGTGGGGGCCCCCCAAAATCCTCTTTATACACCCGTAGCTGGGGGGCCCTAATCCCCCTTTGCACTGTAGCTGGAGCCCATATCCTCTGTTTTCACGGTAGCTGGGGGGGCCTTTTCCCCTGATACATTAGGGTGGGGAAACCCATATCCCCCTGTATTACATTTTTAAGTTGGGGGGGATATCCTTTTGTATACAAATGTAGCCCGGGGGCCAATTTTCATCGGGATACACTTTTTTCTGGGGGCCCCTTTTCCCTCTGTTTACACTGTAGCTGGGGGCCCATATCCTCTGTATACACTGTAGCTGGGGGCCCAATTTCCCCCTGTAAAACACATAAAATGGGGGGTTATTTTTCCCGTTTATTTCACCCGGTTTGCTCCCTTTTATCCTGTATTTTCATTTGGGGAGCTTTAAGGCCCCCTCTACCTTTGTACATTTTTGCTGGGGACCCCTGTTCCCCTTTTTGTAACATGTTGGCCCCCGGGGGCCCCCTGTTCTCTTGGGGTAAATTGTAAACTGGGGCCCCTGGGTTTTCTGGGTACTTTTTAGCTTTGGGGCCCCCCTGGTTTTTCCTTTTGGGGACTTGGGGCTGGGGCCCCTTTTCTGTTTTACCCTTGTTTGGGTTTGGGGGCCCCCCTGTTTTTTCTTGGGGTACATTTGTAGCTGGGGCCCCCCTTTTCTCTGTTTTACATTGTTGCTGGGGGTCCTCTCATACAATTTTTTAATTTGGGACTTCTCTATACAATTGTAGGGTGGGGGGTTCTCTATACATTGTAGTGGGGGGCCTTTTCTATAAATTTTTAGCTGGGGCCCTCTCTATTTTTTTTGTAGCTTTGGGGCCCCTTTTTTTCTCTGGGATTCTTTGTTTGCTAGGGCCCCCTTGGTTCTCTGTATTTCATTTGTTTTTTAGGGCCCCTTTTTTCTTCTGTTTCATTTTAGCTTTGGGCCCCCTGTTCCTGTAATTCATTTGTAGCTGGGGCCCCCTGTTCTCTGTATTCATCGTAGCTAGGGCCCCCTGTTCTCTGTATTCCCTCGTGCTAGGGCCCCCCGGTTTTTCTGTATTATTTGTTTGTAGGGCCCCCCTGTTCTCTGGAATAATCGTTTTTCTGGGGGCCCCCTGTTCTCTGTATTTTTTCGTATTGGGGCCCCCCCCGTTCTCTGTATTCATCGTAGCTAGGGCCCCCCCCGTTTTTTTGTATACATTTTTATCCCAGGGCCCCCCTTTTTTCTCTTTTGTGCCCTTGTAGTGGGGCCCCTTTTTTCCTGTGTTTCATTGTTGTGGGGGGCCCCCCGTTCTTTTGTTTACATCGTAGCGGGGCCCTTTGTTCTCCCCCATTCTCGTAGCTTGGGCCCCCCGTTCTTTGGGTACCCTCGTAAAATTTTTGGCCCCCCCGTTCTCTGTGTTTCATTTTTAACGGGGCCCCCGGTTCTCTTTTGTTTCATTTTAGCTGGGGCCCCCCCTGTTCTTTTGGGGGTAAATTGTTTCTGGGGCCCCCTGTTCTCTGTGTACATTTTTTTTGGGGGGGCCCCTTTTTTGTGTAATCGTAGCTGGGGCCCCCCTTTGGGGGTTTTCTGTGTAAATTGTATCTCGGGGCCCCCCAATGTTCTCTGTATTTTATCGTTTTCCCCCGGGGGCCCCCTTTTTCTCTGTTTTTCATCGTACTGGGGCCCCTGTTCTTGTGTTAAAATTTTTTGATGGGGCCCCCCTTTTTTCTCTGTATTTATCCTTAGCTAGGGCCCCCTGTTCTCTGTATACATTGTATCTGGGGCCCCCTGTTCTCTGTGTACATTGTAGCTGGGGCCCCCTGTTCTCTGTGTACATTGTAGCTGGGGCCCCCTGTTCTCTGTGTACATTGTAGCTGGGGCCCCCTGTTCTCTGTGTACATTGTAGCTGGGGCCCCCTGTTCTCTGTGTACATTGTAGCTGGGGCCCCCTTCTTGTATTTCTTTAAGGGTAGGGCCCCCCACCCGTTCTTTTGTATTTTTTTATTGTTCTTTGGGCCCCCCGTTCTTGTTTTTTACATTGTAGCTGGGGCCCCCTGTTCTCTGTTTACATTGTAGCTGGGGCCCCCTGTTCTCTGTGTACATTGTAGCTGGGGCCCCCTGTTCTCTGTGTACTTTTTAAACTTGGGGTTTCCCCCCTCTTTTACATCGTATTTTGGGGTCCCTGTTCTTGGTATACCCTTTTTGTAGCTAGGGCCCTCTGTTTTCTGTATACATTGTAGCTGGAAGCCCCGTTTGCATCCTGTACATCATAGCTGGGGGCCCCCGGGAAAAATTTTGTTCCCCCACGAGGGGCATTTGATAAACGGTTATCTTTGGTTTTAAAGGGTTTGGGGGTCCCCCCTGTGCATTTTTTGGGGGGCCCCCACTGACGCCTTCATCTAAAGGGGGGATAAAAACAGGAAATTTCCCTGTATACCTTCCCCAAAGAGGGAAAACCCCAGCATTCTCTTCGTCCTCGCTGTGATTGGGCGTTTCTCGCCCCATCTGTAAATGTCATGCGACCGCGCTGAGCGGGCCCCGAAGGGAGGCGAGCCCGGGCCCCCAAAGGTTCCCAAGATGGGGGGCCCTTGGAGGGGAGGACTCTATGGGGAGAAGGGCGACGCCAAGAAGACGAGGACATATCTCATTCTAGAAGAGTCCGAAATCCTAAGAGAAGATGTGATCCTCAAAAATATTGATTCTACTCAGAAGGATTAATATCCTGGCACCCAAGAAAAGAACCCCCGCGAGGGGGGCCCCCAGTTCTGGGGCCCAAAAAAAAACTATTGGGTCCCCGCTTCAAAAAGGGTTCATGAAGGGAAAAAGGTTCATATAAATAAAAAATGTCTAAAGGGGAAGATTTTTTTCCTTTTTTGGCCACAGGCCTAAAAGAGAGTCCATAGCGCCAAACAGGGCCCATAGTAAACCCCTCGAGCCCATAGCACCAACAGAGGGCCCATAGCTAAACCAAAACAGAGGTCCACGCAACCAAAACCCGGGGTCCCCCAAGAAAACCAATCAGGACCCATAGCGAAACCAAATCAGAGGGGCCGGGTTGCAACCAACAAAACTCATTTGGGAACCCAATCAGGAGCTCATAAAACAAAAAAGAGTCCACAGCAACCCAATTCCCGGCCCCCTTTGCAACCAGAAACCCTTTGCGACCAATCAAGAGCCCCATAGCAACCAATCAAGCGGGATAGCAACCAATCAGAGCCCCTAGGGAACCAATTAGGAAGCTCTTAAACAACCCAAACAGAGTCATTTCAACCAATCAGGCCCACAGTGGGGCCAACAAGGGGCCCCTAGCAAAAAAATCAGGGGTCCAGCAACCAATTTAGGCCCGTGTTAACCTTTCAGAGCTAAAAGCATTTAATCAGGGCCCATAACAACCCAAAAAGGGGGGCCCCTAGCAACCAGAGCCCATAGCAAAAACCAAAACAGGCCCCCTAGCAAAAATGTTTAGATCCTAGCAACCGTCAGATTTTCCAAAAGCAAACCAGTCAAAGTCCATAGCAACCAACCAAAGGTCATAGCTCCAATTTGAGACATTTTGCAAAAACCTTTTAGAGGCATAGCAACCGTCAGAATCCTAGCAACCCCAACAGAGCACTAAGTAAGCAATCGAGCCCATAGCAAAACCCAAAAGAGGGCCTAGCAAACCCAAACAGAACTATAGAAAACCCAAACAGAGTCATAGCAACCAATCAGGAGCTCACTCAGCACACCAATCAGAGCCCACAGCGACCAATCCAGGGCCGTTAGTAACAATCAGAGCTCATATGCAACACAGAGCAACATAGCGATACCAAATCAGAGCCCATAGTCAACCAATCAGGGCCCCATAGCAACCACTATCAGTGGACCATAGCAACCAATACAGAGCTCATAGTAACCAAATCGAGCTCATCAGCAAACCAAATCAGAGCCCTACAGGCGACCATTTCGGGGCCCATAGCAACAATTCAGCGGTCTCACAGCATCAATCAGAGCCACCATAGTTACATTCAGAGCTCTCATAGCCCCTCAATCAAGAAGCCATAACAACCAATCAGGTGCCCAAGCAACCAGAGCCCATAGGCCAATCCAATTGAGCCCATAGCAACCAGTCAGAGTCCATACGGCAACCCAGTCGATCCATAGCAACCAGTCAAAGTCCATCACATAGCATCCCAACCAAAGCTCATAGCAACCCAATTAGAGCACATAAGATACACAATTAGAGTGCACATAGCAACAGTCAGAATCCACAAAGGAACCATCTGAGACATAGTAAGCAATCAGCGCCATAGCCACAATACAAGAGCCCCATAGCACCCCCCAATCACGAACTCATAGAACCCAATGAGAGCTGCATAGACAACCAATCTGAGCTCATAGCAACAATCAGAGCACACAGGCGGGGACCAATCAGGCTCCACCGACCAATCAGAGGCCCATAATGTTACCTTTTAGAGCTCCTAGCGATCACTCAGAGGGACCATAGAAAAAACCAATCCATGAGCCCAAAGCAACCAATCAGTGCCCCCATAGCAGAAAAATCGGGGCTCCATAGCGGACCCCAATCAGGCTCATAGCGACCAATCAAGAGCTCTTAGCGACCAATCAGAGCCCATAGAACCAATTCTGAGCTCATAGCAACAATATGGGACTCATAGCGACAAATCAGAGCTCAGACCTTTCTCATTCTAATACTCTGGAAAAATGAAAGCTGCGCTCTGATTGGTTGCTCTGGGCTACAGAGACAGGCCTACCGATTAGGCCTCAATTTAGGCCTCTGGAAAACTTAGCACTGACCTCGGATTGGTTATATGGGTAACAAAGACAGTTTTTACAATTAATGTCATTTTGGCTGTTCCCCTGTGTCCTCCGCCTCTTACTTCAATGGTGAGTGGTGTCCGCAGTTTCCTCGTCTCTTATTTCCACTGGCGACATTTCTCCACTCACGATACTTTCCCCACAGCAGCCGCCGTCAGGTTACAGACTTCACAGAGTCAGAAATACCAGGGCCCGAAAACCGATAATCATCCCAACTCTGATAAATCAACAACAATAGATCTGTGTGCAGACGGCCTATCAGCTTATATACACACTAAGCCAGCAACGAGGACATGTGTGCAGACAGCCTATCACATCTTATATACCCACAAAAGCCAGCAATGAGGGATATAGTGTGACAGACCCAGCCACTATCACACCTTTTTTACCCACCAAGCCAGAAATGACGGGATATGTGTGAGGGACTGCCTATCACACTTTATATACCACCAATCTCCTGCACACTGAGGGTATTATGTCGTGCAGACAGCCTATCACACTCCTTATATACCCACCAATCTTCCAGACAATGAGGGATATGTGTGCAGACAGCATATCACACCTTATTACCAACCAATCTCCAGCAAAATGAGGGATATGTGTTGCAGACAGCCTATCACACCTTATATTACCCACCAATCTCCAGCTAATGAGGGATATGTTGATGCAGGACAGCCTATCACACCTCTATATACCCACCAAATCTCCAGCAATAGGGGATATGTGTGCAGACAAGCCTTATCTCACACCTTATCTATATACCCACCAAGCCACAATGAGGGGATATGTGTGCAGACAGCCTATTACACACTTCATAATACCCACAAAGCCAGCACATGGAGGCGATATGTCTTGCAGGACAGCTATCACAACTTATATATCCACACCAAGCCAGCAATGGAGGGATATGTGTGCAGACAGCCTATTACACCTTATATAACCACAAAGCTGCATTGAGGGATATGTCTGCGAACTGGCCTATCACACTTATATACCACCAAACCAGCAAAACCAGGGATATGTGTGCAGACAGCCTATTGCACAATCTTATATACATACAAAGCCAGCAATGAGGGACATGGTGCAAGACGGCTTTCACACCTTATAACCCACACAACCAGAGCAACGTGGGACATGTCGTTGCAGACAGCGCTATCATACCTGATTATACCCACCAATCTCTGAGCAAATGAGGGATGATATGTGTGCAGACAGTCATCACTCCTTATATAACACACCAACCAGCAAAGGGGATATGTGTGCACAGAGAGCACTATTACACCTTTATATACCCACCAAAGCCAGCAACGAGGGTTGTGTTCAGAAACAGCCTTCACAACTTTTTAAACACCACTCCAAGCCAGCAACGAGGGGATATGTGTGCAGACAGCCTTTCACACCCTTCATTTATACCACAACCAAAGCCTAGCCAACGAGGGATCTGTTGTACTGGGACAGCCTATAACACCTTATATACCCACCAACTACAGCAATGAGGGATATGTGTGCAAAGACAGCCATTTATCACCATCTTATTTAGCACACCCAAACCTCAGCAACGAGGAGCCATGTGTGCAGACAGCCTATCACACCTTATATACCACCCAATTCAGCACACGAGGAATCATGTGTGCAGAGTCCTATCACACCTTATATACCCACAATTTCAAGCAACGAGTGGACAGTTGCTCAGACGGGGCCCTATCAAAACCACCCTTTTTTCTAGTATACCGCACCAAGCCCAGCCAACGAGGGTATGTGTGTTAAAGATCGCCTTCACATCCTTATATACCCACCAAGCCAGCAAGCAACGAGGGATCTGTGTGCAGATATCATCATCACACCTTATATATCACCAAATCTCCAGCAATGAGAGATATGTGTGCAGACAGATAATCCACACATTCCTATACTGTACCCACCAAGCACCAGCAATGATTGTCATGTTTTGCAGACGGGCCTATTACTCACCTTATATACCCCACAAATCAGCAAACGGGGACATGTGTGCTGACCGGCTATCAACCTCTATCTAGCCCACCAAGTCCAGCTACAGGGACATGTGTGCAGTCGGCTATCACACCTTATATACCCACCAAGCCAGCATAACGAGGGACATGGTGCAGACGGCGTATTACCACCTTAACATAACTACCAAGCCAGCATACGATGGGATCTGTGTGCAGACAGCCCACTATCAAATCTTTTATAAACACCAAGATAAGCAACAAGGGACATGTGTTGCAGACGGCTATCACACTTATATACCCACAAGCCAGCACATGAGGGATGTGTGTCACCAGACAGCATATCACACCTTTATTATATCCCACAAGCAAGCAATGGAGGGACATGTGTGCAGAACGGCCTATCAGCACTTTATATACCACCAAGCCAGCAACGTTGGCGACATGTGTGCTAGCATATCCTATCACACTTATATACCCACCTCAATCCAGCAACGAGGGATATGTGTGCAGTGGACCTAATCAAACCTTATACTATCCCACCAATCCAACAACGAGGGACATGTGTGCAGATGGCCTATCACAACTTATATACCCACCGAGCCAGTAACGAGGGATATGTGTGCCAGACCAGCTATCTCATCTTATACTATCCACCACAAGTTCAACAACGAGGGACATGTGTGCAGATGGCCTATCACACCTTATATAACCACCAATCCAGCACACCACATAGGACTTCCTTCATGAGCTAGGAGCTGCCAATGAAGTGTGGAAAATTTGGAAAAATTCTCAAATGACGGCAGGACAAGTGAAGAATTTTGGCAGTGAGAAAATTAGCCCCGTAGTCAAACATGAAGAATTTACTCAGCTAAAAACAACGCGTTTTGTGGCTACCAGGTGGGCGGGGCTGTGACAACCTCTTAGGCTATGTTCACACGGCTTATTTCGGCGGTGTATTACGGACGTTTTTACGTCTGGCAAATACGTCCGAAAAAATACGTCTTCCAAAATACGTGTCACAATGTGCTGGCGCGTATTTCGGGTCGTAATTACAATCGCCACTCTTTACTATGGGGATTACGTTGCAGACATAACTCAATAAGTGACAAGGGATAAATTTTTACCAGGATCGTGTTTTACGGACGTATTTACGCCCCCGTATAATTTATTTTGAAACGGGTTCACGGAAATACGCCTCGTGGTGATCGACGAGGCGTTATTTTACATTGAATCAATTGGCTAATCTAATTGTTCATTATTTGAAACGTTATGTCGGGAAGTATTTGCCGGACGTAATACGTTCCGTAATTCGCCCTGAAATAAGCCGTGTTGAACATGCCTTTAAAGTGACCTCCTCCCTGTGGACAGCGTCCGTTTTCGGCTGCGCTGGAGGAGAGGAGACAGGGACCGACAGCCACGAGCTACGGAGAACGAAGACGTGTGATGGAGACGAGGCCGGACGGAGGAGAGCGTGGAGAATGGTGGCCATGGGCGTAGCTATAGGGGGGGTGCAGTGGTAGCAGCCGCTACCGGGCCCTACATCCTAAGGGGGCCAAATGGCCCTCCTGCCACATAGGAAGACACCAGTATTATAATCAGCACATAATTTAACTTTTTGAATTGGGGCCCAAGAGCTTCAAGTTACACCTCCGATAGTGGCCGATAAAAGGAGAAGTCACAGGCGTGAAGGAGACAGTGGAGAACGGAGGAATAAAAGGAAGCGGCGGGGCGACGTGTAATTGAGAGGCGGCAGTAATGAAGTATTGATCCCGCGGCAGGAGGAAGCACGGCTTCTGTGTAATCAATGGGCCCGGAGCGGGGAGGGGGCAGCGCCGGGCCAGTGCTACCGCTGGGGCTCATTGTCCGCAGAGGCACCGAAATAACCCATCAATAGGGTCCCCGCAGGAGGCAAACCACAATGCTGGTGTGTCAGGGATCGTTAAGACTTTACTGCATTACTGCACCCGAGGAGGCATCACCGACGCTCAGACTTAACCCCTTCCCTAGTTTTTCGGTCGCTCGTTTTTTTTTTCCTCCCCATCTTCTAAGAGACATAACTTTTTTCCAATAACGAAGTCCTATAAGGGCTTCGTTATTGCAGGACAAGATGGACTTTTGAATGGCGCCATTGACTGTCTTATGAATTGTACTGGCAAGCTGTTAAGAAAAAATAAAATTTGGGGGGGGTATAAGAGGGTTGAAAAAAAAGTAAAAATTGCAGGGTTCTTTGCGTTTTACGCGTTCCCTTTTCAGTATATAAATCGATCGCGTTCTGGTTTCTATGTATTGTATGCAGGTCACGGAGGCTTAGCGATACTCCAGGCGATACCATAATATGGAGAAGTGTTTTGTCTTGGATTCAGTATTTTGTTTTTTAAAAAAATAATAATCACTTTGTCATTTTTAAAAAAGTTTATATGGTTTCACATGCATCACACTGGAGGAATACGTTTGTTTGGTCATGGAGACTGCACGTGATAATGGTCCGTTATGGGCTCCCGCGGCAGATTAACTTGCAGCGAGGGCCGCACGGTACAAAGGATATGGTATGCGTATAGTGGGACAGGCACGCGAGCAAACACAAGTGAATATGAGTGTGTGTGATAGATTGGGGTTATTTTTTTTTTTTTTTGATTTTCTTTTTTATGTACTTAGACTTTTCTTTTTTTTTCAATTAATTGGATGGAGTATTACTTAATTTCTTCCTCTGTTTTTCTTTACTCCTTGATTTATTTTTTTCGTTATTTTATGGGTTTTTGTTTTTTCTTTTATTTTATATTTTTGTATTTTTATATTCTTCGGGGTTATAGCTATGGTGTTTTTTTATTTTACTTTTACTCATTGTTTTATATTTTGTATTCTTGTTACTTCCTATTTTTAACAGTATTTTTTTTTTTAGTGTTTGTTTATGTTTATTAATTTTAATTTTTTTTTGGCAGATGCAATAATGAAGTCATGACGGGAAGTTTTACATTTTTTTCTATTCTAGTTATTTTTAATTTTTGTTTTTGGTGGGGGGTTTCTTTTTACCTTTTTTTCTTTTTTTATTTTCTAACATTTTGTATTTGTACTGATGTTTTTGTTTCTTTCCTTAATTTCTTATAATTTTTATGTCTTTGTTGTATTTATTATTTTCTTTTTTGGGGGGTATTTCTTTTTATTTATTCATTACATTTTTTATCGTTCTTCTTTTTTTTTTTTGGGGGAGGGTGGTTTTTTTTTTTGTTATTATTGTTTATTTTTTTTTGGGGGGTGGATTATAATTTCTTGTTTTTATATTATATTTTTTTTTTCTTATCTCTTTTCATTTCTTTATGTATTTTTTTTCTTTTTTTAAATTGTTATTAGTCTTTTGTTTAATTTATTATCTTTTTAGTACTTTTTTTTATGTTTTTTTTTATCATGTTTTTTTAGGGTTGTGGGAGATATTTGTTATATTTTTAACTGTCTTGTTTCTCTTCGTTCTTTTCCCTGTTTATCATCGTTTTTATTTTGGTTTATTTCTATTCCTTTTTACTATTTATTGTGGTTATTTCTTTTTATTCTAATTGTCTTTTTTTTTTTTGGTTATATTTCTATTTTTTTTGGGTTCTTTTTTATTTTTTTTTTTCTCGTTTCTAGGTTTTTTCCTTTTTTTTTTTATATTCTTTATTTCAACTTTTTTTTTGTTGTTTTTATCTTTTTAAAAAACTTTTTTTTGTTTTTTTTGTGGGCGTACAAATTTAGGGGGGGGGGCTATTGGGCGTTCTCTTTTTTTTTTTCTATCTTTTCTTATTTCTTTTATTATCTTCTTCAGGTGGCGGATTTTTATTTTTTTATCTATCTGCGGGGGGTTGTTCTTATTGTACATTTTTTGTTTTTGGCGTATTTTTTTTTTTTTTCTTTTTGTTTTCTTTTATTTCAAGTATTTTTACGATTTCTTTTATCATTTGATTTTTTTTAATGGTTTATTTCTTCTTTTTTTTTTAATTGTAATTAGGTTGGGGGTTATTTTTTTTGTTTTGTGGGTAATTTTTTTATGTTTTCATTTTTGTCATTTTCTTTTTTCTTTACTTTTCTTTCTTTTTTTTTCTTCATTAGTTATATTCAGGCGGTATGTTTATTTTTTTCCTGTGTTTTTTTTTTATTTTTTTCCTGAATTTTTTTTTGTTTTTTTCTTTTTAATTCTTTATTATTTTTTTTTTTTTTTCTATTTAATTATTTTTGTTCTTATTTTTTTTCTACTTCTTTTCATTTTTATCTTTTTACCCTTGTTTTTATTTTTTTTTCGATTTTTTATTATATTTTTTGTTTCACTAGTTTTTTTTTTATATTTATTTTTTAATAATTTGGTATTATTTTTTATTGTTTTGTCTTACATTTTACTTTTTTTATAATTTTGGGTTGGTTTTTTGTCTTTGGGTTTTTTATTTTTTATCCTTTTTTTTGTTTTGTTTTCATCTTTGAGGGTCGCTACTTTTTATATTTTATAATTTTGATATTTTATCTACTTTATATTAATGATGCCTATGTAGTGACTAATTTTGGCGATCTAAAGTTTAGTAGTATTTCTAGTTTTTACGGTTTACTATCTTTTAAGGTAGATTTAATCTTATATAAAAATAAAACAAAAAAATTCCAATAATAAATTAAAAACTAATATAAAGTAAAAAATCGATGACTAAAAAGAACAGCAAATAATTATAAAAAAATTTAAAGGTTTAAGATTAAAAAAAAAAATATAGCTATTAATGTACCAATACATTTTAAAAGATATAAAACACTGATTATTTTTTAAAATAAAAAAAGTAAAAAAAGAAAAAAAAACAAAGAACTAAAATATAAAATTGTAGACAAGCCTCGGAAACATAAACAAAAAAAAAACCAAAAATTTCAAATAAAACAAATAAACAAATAAAAAAATAAAAAAACAAAAAAAAAATAACAATAAATATAAAACAAAAAAAAAATAAAACAAAAACAAATAACACCAAACAAAAAAAATAAAAAAATAACATTATTTTGGGCACGACCGGCTGCGCTAAGCCCTAGACGCTTTGTCCAGAAACCTAGAAGACTGATTGGCAAGGCAGGGAGCCTTTGGCTCCCTTCTGCACCGTGGTTTTTACTTGTTTGCACATCCTAAAAACACACAAATAATTAAATAAGCAAAGCCAACCTTGGGATCCTGGGTATGTTTCTTGTATTCCTGGGACAAGCATACCACTACCTGGGGCCCCCTACATTGTGGGGCCCCCGGGCAACTGCCTAGTGTGCCCAATGGAAAAGATGGCCCTGGCGATGGCTCGTTGTTTGCGGGCTGAAGTCTAGTTTCTATTGGTACCATTGTGGGATACAGGCCACTTTCTGAGCACTTTTTATTCCAATTTTTTGGGGATATGAAAAGACCAAAAAAATTAGCAATTTAGGCTACCTGAGAAATTGTTTCTTTGATGGTGTTCAACGTTATGTGAAAGAATTAGTGCTATATTTTAATAGATTGGACTCTTACTAAAGCAGCGATGCTAATTATGTGTAAGATTTTTATTTTTACTTCTTGATATTAAAATGGAAAAGACTTTTTTAAAAATTTAGTTTTTATTTTCAAAACTTTTCTTTGTACTTGTTCTCCCTCTATAGGGCCACTATTGCCTGTACAAATCTATTGCAGAAATGTACGGCATTCCTATTCCTGTCTATGGCCGATCGGCAGGATAAGAGTAAATAGGAGTTCCCCCCCCCCCCCCCTACACCAAATACAAGGCAGCTACGGAAGCTTTCATTAGGCTTCCAGCTGCCACATGGCAACCTCTCAGCACCCGCAATCTTGTGGCAGGGTGGGGGGTGATTGGGCACAGAACATTCCTCATTCATTTAGATGCTTTGAAGGGTTAAACAACCGGAATTGGAGCCGCCTGATATCAGCAGCTGTCAGCTGTAAGGGTGTGTTCACACAGCGTAATTGCGGCCGCATTTTCAGCTGCGTTATTTGTGCTTTAATACAGCCGAAATGCGCGCCGCAATTACGGTAATTCATAGCTCTCATAGAGAACTATGAATTACGTCTGGTCTTCCTTGGTGTACAATAGGATCGTACTGTACGCCGGGGGAGAGAAGTGACATGTCACACGCCGCTGATAATACAGGTGGATGGGTCCAGGCACCCCCGTGCTTTAGAAGTACACGCTGGACAGCGCGTGTTTCCAAAACCCACAGCATATTGCGGCACATACAGTACGAACCCCTATACGCCATGTGAACATTCCCTAATGCAGGGCTGGGACAAGGTATTGTGGTGCCCTAGGCAAATAAGCCATTTAGCGCCCCGTAAGATTCAGCTCACTACATACCTATTTGCGCCCCCTTCCTGCCTGGGATGAAGTGGAGCCCTAGGCGGTCGCCTACCTTCGCCTACCCATTGTCCCGGCCCTGCCCTAATGAACAGGCTCCCTACCCCCTTACCAACAGTATGGCAGCCTCTGTGTGTTCCTTAGGGGATGTTCACACGGTGCGCTGGATCCATTTTTGGCTGCAGCAGGATCGCACCCTATAGTTTAAATAGGGCGTCTGCTGCGTCTTTCGGATCAATAATTGACATGACCGTTCTTTGTACGGATCAGAAAGACACATATGTAAAACACGTATTGTCTGATCCCCGATGCACCTGTTACATTGAAAGCAATGGAATCCCACTGCTCATGGTTAGATGCGGGGTTGGGTCCTTTTAGGGTCCGAAACACAAATCCAAACCCGCATCTAAAAATGGATCCAAAATCGCATCCAACATCCCCTTGTGTGAACGTCCCCTTATAGTTTAGTAAATCTCTGCTCGCTGACAGTACATGGAGACATTAGCCCTTATATTAAATAATAATACTCTTTATTTATATAGCACCAACATATTCTGCAGCACTGTACAATTTACAGGGTATAAGTGCAGACAAACCAGACATTACATTAGAAAAAAGCTACTTACAGATCAGACAGGAGGTGTGAGGGTCCTGCTCCCAAGAGCTTACAATCTATTAAAAGGGTGTTCCCACCATAGACTCTGATGGTATGACGATAGGATATATTATTAAAGTCTGATAGGTGCAAGTCTCACCTCTGGGCCCCGCAACTATCTCCAAAACAGGCCTCCAAAAGTGGCAGATTATAAATGGAGATCCAGTGACGCTTGCATACGACTCTCCATTCTATAGGCGTTCTTAGTACAATTGAACAATCTGCTCCCCTGTACTGGGAACTCCCATAGAACAGAGTGGAGATCACAGTGCTCCCCTGTACTGGAAACTCCCATAGAACAGAATAGAGAACACAGCGCTCCCCTGTACTGGGAACTCCCATAGAACAGAATGGAGAACACAGCGCTCCCCTGTACTGGGAACTCCCATAGAACCGACTGGAGAACACGGCGCTCCCCGCTACTGGGAACTACCATAAAAACAGAATAGGGAACACACCACTCCCCTGTACTGGGAACTCCCATAGAACAGAATGGAGAACACAGCATTCCCCTGTACTGGGAACTCCCATAGAACAGAATGGAGAACACAGCGCTCCCCTGTACTGGGAACTCCCATAGAACAGAATGGAGAACACAGAGCTCCCCTGTACTGGGAACTCTCATAGAGGAGAATGGAGAACACATAGTGCTCCCTGTACTGGGAACTCCCATAGAACGAATGGAGAACACAGCGCTCCCCTGTACTGGAGAACTCCATACAGATGGAGAATGGAGGAAACCACAGCAAGTGCACTCCCTGTACTGGGAACTCCCATAGAACGAATGGAGAACACAGCGCTTCCCTGTACTGAGAACTTCCCTAGAACAGAATGGAGACCACAGTACTCCCCCTGTACTGGGAACTCCCATAGAACAGACTGGAGAACACAGCGCTCCCCTGTACTGGGAACTCCCATAGAACAGAATGGAGAACACAGCTCCCCTGTACTGGGAACTCCCATAGAACAGAATGAAGAACACAGCGCTCCCCTGTACTGGGTACTCCCATAGAACAGAATGGAGAACACAGCACTCCCCTGTACTGGGGACTCCCATAGAACAGAATAGAGAGTCATGTGCGAGCGTCATTGGATCTCCATTCGGAGCCGAGTCTTTCAGGGGCCTGTTCCCAAGATAGGTGCAACCTATTGGAACCTATACCTATCAGACTTTAACAGAATATCCTAGCAATATGAAATCAAAGTCTACGATGGGAATACCCCTTTAAGAGAGTGAAAACTTGTCCTGACCCAAAACTGTTTATAGCTGAGGGTTTGTTACTATTGTATCCAGTCTATACAATCCTGATACATTTTACCTAAACTGATACATTGCAGCAAAACAGACGAGTCAATGAGTGAAAATTCTGACAATGGACGTAATTCTACTAAGGAGCCATTCCTATGTACAAGACCACAGGGGGCGAAAAAAAAAATACAGGTCACTATTTCAGTCGCTAAAAAACAGGCGCTAATGATGTAGCTCATAGAGCATTGTCCGTATTGGATACACTGTAACAAACCCTCATCTGAGAGAAGCATCAGGTCTGCAACAATTTCAGCTCTTAGTTATAGACTGGAATGTTGTCATTCACTGACAGCAAGCAGATAAGTCTGAAAATGGTAAGAAATAGAGACTTCCACTAGTATAAGAGTCTCCTAGTGTCCAGCTCAATGTCACAACCAATTGTGTTATTAGCAGGAGATGATAGAACTCCCCTCCCGACTGCTCCATGGCTCATACATGGAGCGCTCCCCTGCTCATACATGGAGCGCTCCCCTGCTCATACATGGAGCGCTCCCCTGCTCATACATGGAGCGCTCCCCTGCGCATACATGGAGCGCTCCCCTGCTCATACATGGAGCGCTCCCCTGCTCATACATGGAGAGCTCCCCTGCTCATACATGGAGAGCTCCCCTGCTCATACATGGAGCGCTCCCCTGCTTATACATGGAGCGCTCCCCTGCTCTACATGGAGCGCTCCCCCGCTCATACATGGAGCGCTCCCCTGCTCATTACATGGAGCGCACCCCTGCTCATACATGGAGAGCTCCCCTGCTCATACATGGAGTGCTCCCCTGCTGCCCATTATAAGCCAATAGTAACATTCTGCCTGCTTCCTACCCCCTCTAGAGGGCGCTGCCTGTATGAGGTATTATACAGTTGGAATTTAATATGAAGGGTGATGTAAGAATCTCTATGCAGTGAGCTCCCCCTTGTATCAATTGCAGACATACTCCATGACTGTAAGATGGAAAGCCGGAGACCATTCACTGTTATAGACACAACCCTGCGGCTATAGATACAACCCTGCGGCTACAGATACAACCCTGCGGCTATAGATACAGCCCTGCGGCTACAGACACAACCCTGCGGCTATAGACACAACCCTGCGGCTATAGATACAACCCTGCGGCTATAGATACAACCCTGCGGCTATAGATACAGCCCTGCGGCTACAGATACAACACTGCGGCTATAGATACAGCCCTGCGGCTACAGATACAACACTGCGGCTACAGATACAACCCTGCGGCTATAGATACAACCCTGCGGCTATAGATTACAAAACCCGGGCTCAGATAAGCCCTGGGCTCAGTACGCCCTGGGCTATAGATAAAACCTGCGGTTAGATACAACCCTGCGGCTATATAAACAAACTGCGGCTAAAAAACCCAGCGGCTAAGATAAACCTGCGGGTAAGATAAACCCCCGGGTTTGATAAAACATTGGCTACAGATACAACCCTGGGGGCTATAAAAAACCCTGCGGATTTGATACAGCCTTTCGGCTATAGATTACAACCCTGCGGGTTTAGATACAAACCTGGGCTATAGAACAACCTGAGGCTAAAAGAAGACCTGAGGCTATAGAACGAACCATGCGGCTATAGACAAGACCTGCGGCTATAGACACAACCCGAGGCTCCGAACGACCCTGCGGCTAGAGACACAACCCCGCTGCTACAGATACAACCCTGCGGCTATAGATACAACCCTGCTGCTATAGATACAACCCTGCGGCTATAGACACAACCCTGCGGCTATAGATACAACCCTGCGGCTACAGATACAACCCTGCGGCTATAGATACAACCCTGCGGCTATAGATACAACCCTGCGGCTACAGATACAACCCTGCGGCTATAGATACAACCCTGCGGCTATAGATACAACCCTGCGGCTATAGACACGACCCTGCGGCTACAGATACAACCCTGCGGCTATAGATACAACCCTGCTGCTATAGACACGACCCTGAGGCTACAGACACGACCCTGAGGCTACAGATACGACCCTGCGGTTATAGATACAGCCACAACCCTGAGGCTACAGATACAACCCTGAGGCTACCGACACAACCCTGCGGCTACAGATACAACCTGAGGAATACACAGACAACAACCCTTTCGGCTATAGAAAATAACCCGCATAGATAACAACCCTGCGGCTATAGACACACCCGGGTACAGATAAAACCCTGAGGCACAGACACAACCCTGCGCAAAAATACAACCCTGCTGCTATAGACACAACCCTGCGGTATAGAAACACCCTGCGGCTAAGAAAAACCCTGCTGCATAATACAACCCCGCGGCTATAGACACACCCTGGGCTATAGATACAACCTGCGGGTTAGATTGACCCGCGGCTAAGAACGACCCTGCGGGTATAGCCGACCCGCGGGTATGACACGCCCCCCCGCTATAACCGACCCTGCGGCTAAGACACAACCCTGCAGCTATAGATAAACCCGCTGCTATAGATACAACCCTGCGCTATAGATACAACCCCTGCGGCTATAGACCCAACCCGGGCTAAGACACAACCCGCGGGTACAAACAAACCCTTTTTTTCCCCGGGATAGATACAAACCGCTGTATAAATACAACCCGCGGCAAAGTACGACCCGCGGGTATAGAAAACGACCCTTGGGCCATAGAACAACCCTTCGGGAAAAGATACAAACCCCGCGGCTACAGATACAACCCCCGGGTACAGAAAACCCCGCGGCTATAGATACAACCCTGGCTAAAAAAAACCCTGCGGCTACAGATAAACCCGCGGGTTATGATACAAAACCCGCGGGTTTTAATACAACCCTGCGGCTAAGACAACCCCTCGGGTATAATACAACCCCGCGGTATAGATCAACCCGCGGTTATAGATACAAACCCGCGGGGTACAGATACAAAACCCCGCGGCTTTGTACAACCCGCGTATAAAACCGACCCTGCGGAAAAATCAACCTGCGGCTATAGACAACCCTGAGGCACAGAACAATCCGCGGCTACAGATACAACCTGCGGAAGACACACCCGCGGCAAAAATACAATCCCGCGGCTATAGACAACCCTGAGCTACAGTACAATCCTGCGGCTATAGTACGACCCTGCGGGTATGATACCCCTGCGGCTAAAGAACAACCCGCGCTATAGAACAATCCGCGGCTATAACAGCCCTGCGGGTAAGATTCGACCCCGCGGCATAGAACAACCCGGCGGCTCAGATACGCCCTGCTGCTATGGAAAAAACCTGCGGTAAGACACGACCCTGCGGCTATAGATACAACCCTGCGGCTTGATACAACCGCGCTACAATACAGCCCTCTGTAAGATAAACCCGCTGCTATTAAAACAATCCGCGGCTATAGACACAACCCGAGGTCGATACAACCCTGCTGCTATGATACAACCCTTGCTTAGATACAACCCCCCGGTAAGAACAGCCCTTGCTATAATACAACCCTGCCTAAACCGACCCCCGGGGCCCGAACGCCCTGGGGCATGATACAACCCGCTGCACGATACAACCCCCCGGGACGATACAACCCTGCGGCACAGATACAGCCCCGCTGCTATAATAAAAACCCTGCGGGATAGACAACCCGAGGCTCAAAAACAACCCCGCGGTATAGACCACAACCCGCGCATAGATACAACCCCGCTGCTATAGACACAATCCGCGGCTATAATACAACCTGAGGGTACAGATAAACCCCGCGGCTATAGATAAACCCGGCCTATAGACACACCCTGCGGCTATAGATAAACCCTGCGGCTATAAAAAAACCCTGCGCAAGATACAACCCTGCGGCTATAGACACGCCCTGCGGCTATAGATAAAAACCCTGCGGCTAAAAAAAAAATTTTAAAACCCCGCGGCTATAAACCCCAACCTGCGGAAAAGATACGACCCTGCGGCTACAGATACAGCCCTGCTGCTATAGACAACCCTGCTGCTATAGACACAACCCTGCTGCTATAGATAGAACAATAGAGAATATACAAAAAAGAATAAGAAAGGAAGATGAAAGGCTGGTAGAAGGAAGCCAAAGGAAGAGAAAATAGAATATGAAAAATAAGCAAAGCAACAGGCAGTAGAAAAGGAGGAGTAAGAAGAAGTGACAGAAGGTGAAAATCCAAAAAAGAACAAGAAAAAGAACCTAATATTAGAAAGAGGAAAAGGATAAAGAACAAGAAAATGAAAAAGGAATGAACGACAGCAACGATAAATAAAGAGGAAAAAAGGTGAAGAAGACGGACAAGTAGTAGAAGAAAATAAGAAGGAAAGAAGAGAAAGAAGCGGCGACATCAATGAACTTGCCGTATACTGTCGGTTCTATAGATGTATGCACAGGCTGCGGCCAGACTCGGCGCATTGTGTGCCAGACGATGCATTTTAATGCACCAAACTCTGATGTGAAAACACCATATAAAGTATGGCGTATGACACGGTCATGCATACGGTCGGATTATACTCTCCTATGTGTATTTACAGCTGGTGCGTTCGCACCAAGTTACAAAAATAGCGAATTCATAGATGTCACCCAAGAAGAAGGAGAAGAGAACATAGACAAGAAGAAGGAGAAGAGAACACAGACAAGAAGAAGGAGAAGAGAACACAGACAAGAAGAGAAGGAGAAGAGAACAAAGACAAGAAAAGAAGGAGAAGAGAACAAAGACAAGAAAAGAAGGAGAAGAGAACAAAGACAAGAAAAGAAGGAGAAGAGAACAAAGACAAGAAAAGAAGGAGAAGAGAACAAAGACAAGAGGAGAAGGAGAAGAGAACAAAGACAAGAGGAGAAGAGAACATAGACAAGAGGAGAAGAAGGAGAAGAGAACATAGACAAGAGGAGAAGAAGGAGAAGAGAACATAGACAAGAGGAGAAGAAGGAGAAGAAGGAGAAGAGAACATAGAGAACATAGACAAGAAGAGAAGAAGGAGAAGAGAACATAGACAAGAGGAGAAGAAGGAGAAGAGAACATAGACAAGAGGAGAAGAAGGAGAAGAGAACATAGACAAGAGGAGAAGAAGGAGAAGAGAACATAGACAAGAGGAGAAGAAGGAGAAGAGAACATAGACAAGAGGAGAAGAAGGAGAAGAGAACATAGACAAGAGGAGAAGGAGAAGAGAACATAGACAAGAAGAGAAGAAGGAGAAGAGAACATAGACAAGAAGAGAAGAAGGAGAAGAGAACATAGACAAGAGAAGAGAACATAGACAAGAGTAGAAGAAGGAGAAGAAGGAGAAGAGAACATAGAGAACATAGACAAGAAGAGAAGAAGGAGAAGAGAACATAGACAAGAAAAGAAGAAGGAGAAGAGAACATAGACAAGAAAAGAAGAAGGAGAAGAGAACATAGACAAGAAGAGAAGAAGGAGAAGAGAACATAGACAAGAGGAGAAGAGAACATAGACAAGAGGAGAAGAGAACATAGACAAGAGGAGAAGAGAATATAGACAAGAAAAGAAGGAGAAGAGAATATAGACAAGAAAAGAAGAAGGAGAAGAGAACATAGACAAGAAGAGAAGGAGAAGAGAACATAGACAAGAAAAGAAGGAGAAGAGAATATAGACAAGAAAAGAAGGAGAAGAGAACAAAGACAAGAAAAGAAGGAGAAGAGAACACAGACAAGAAGAAGGAGAAGAGAACATAGACAAGAGGAGAAGAAGGAGAAGAGAACATAGACAAGAGGAGAAGAAGGAGAAGAGAACATAGACAAGAGGAGAAGAGAACATAGACAAGAGGAGAAGAGAACATAGACAAGAGGAGAAGAGAACATAGACAAGAGGAGAAGAGAACATAGACAAGAGGAGAAGAGAACATAGACAAGAGGAGAATAAGGAGAAGAGAACAGACAAGAAGAAGAAGGAGAAGAGAACACTGACAAGAAGAAGGAGAAGAGAACATAGACAAGAAGAAGAAGGAGAAGAGAACATAGACAAGAAGAAGGAGAAGAGAACATAGACAAGAAGAAGAAGGAGAGAACATAGACAAGAAGAAGAAGGAGAAGAGAACAAAGACAAGAAAAGAAGAGAAGAGAACACTGACAAGAAGAGAAGGAGAAGAGAGCTGACAAGAAGAAGAAGGAGAAGAGAACACTGACAAGAAGAAGAAGGAGAAGAGAACACAGACAAGAAGAAGAAGGAGAAGAGAACATAGACAAGAGGAGAAGGAGAAGAGAACATAGACAAGAAGAGAAGAAGGAGAAGAGAACATAGACAAGAAGAGAAGAAGGAGAAGAGAACAAAGACAAGAGGAGAAGAGAACATAGACAAGAGGAGAAGAAGGAGAAGAAGGAGAAGAGAACATAGACAAGAAGAGAAGGAGAAGAGAACATAGACAAGAAAAGAAGGAGAAGAGAACATAGACAAGAGGAGAAGAAGGAGAAGAGAACATAGACAAGAAGAAGAAGGAGAGAACATAGACAAGAAGAAGAAGGAGAAGAGAACAGACAAGAAGAAGAAGGAGAAGAGAACACTGACAAGAAGAAGAAGGAGAAGAGAACACTGACAAGAAGAAGAAGGAGAAGAGAACACTGACAAGAAGAAGAAGGAGAAGAGAACATAGACAAGAAGAAGAAGGAGAAGAGAACATAGACAAGAGGAGAAGGAGAAGAGAACATAGACAAGAAGAGAAGAAGGAGAAGAGAACATAGACAAGAAGAGAAGAAGGAGAAGAGAACAAAGACAAGAGGAGAAGAAGGAGAAGAAGGAGAAGAGAACATAGAGAACATAGACAAGAAGAGAAGGAGAAGAGAGCTGACAAGAAGAAGAAGGAGAAGAGAACATAGACAAGATGAGAAGAAGGAGAAGAGAACATAGACAAGAGGAGAAGAAGGAGAAGAGAACATAGACAAGAAGAGAAGAAGGAGAAGAGAACATAGACAAGAAAAGAAGGAGAAGAGAACATAGACAAGAGGAGAAGAAGGAGAAGAGAACATAGACAAGAAGAAGAAGGAGAAGAGAACATAGACAAGAGGAGAAGGAGAAGAGAACACTGACAAGAAGAAGGAGAAGAGAACATAGACAAGAGGAAAAGAAGGAAAAGAGAACATAGACAAGAGGAAAAGAAGGAGAAGAGAACATAGACAAGAGGAAAAGAAGGAGAAGAGAACATAGACAAGAGGAGAAGAAGGAAAAGAGAACATATACAAGAAGAAGAAGAAGAGAACATAGACAAGAAGAAGAAGAAGAGAAGAGAACATAGACAAGAGGAGAAGAAGGAGAAGAGAACATAGGAATGAGGAATGAGAATGAGGAATGGAGTCAAGAAGGAGAGAAGAAGAAAATAAAGGAGAAGAGAAAAAAGAAAGAAAAATGGAAAGGAAAAAAAAAAGAGGACCCAACTGGGCGAGAAACAAAAAATGGGAAGAAGAAATATCCCAAAAAAAAAATCAAAGGGAGAAGTTTTAAAAAGGGAAAAGAAAAAAAGTCCCGTTAGTTTGGGGGAGTGTGCCACCAGGTAAGAGCCCCGCACCCCCTGCACATCTGGGCCCTTTTGCCCCTTTAAAACCCCCGTATTAGGAACCCCAGAAGGGGCCCGGGTGGTTTGTGGCCCCCATTTCACCAGCGGGCCCCCAAACCCCCGGGGCAAAACCCGGGAATCATGACTTTCTATTCAACCCGGGCCCTGCTAGGGTTCCCCCTCTTTCCCCCCCCGGGAGCTGCTCTAAAGGTTTTTGGCCTGAGCGAAAGGGTTTCAGGAGGAATTAAAACCCCCAATTTGAAGCGGCGGGGGATTTTTCTAAAATTTAAACTTTTAAGAGAGGAGCGGGCCCCAGGACAATCACAGCTAAAAATAGTTCACCTGCCAAAAGCAGGACGAGCAAATGGTAATGAGGCCAGGTTGGGAAAAAAGGGGACCCCAGGTCTAGTCCAGGGATGTTTTTAACCCTAATGTTTTAGGCCCCCCTTTTCAATTTAAACGCATTAAAAATTTTAAACCCCCAAAAAAAGTTTAAAATTGGGCCCCCCAAAAACCCCTCAAATATTAAATTTTTACAGATGGGAGGAACCCCCCCCCTTTAGGCCCCCATATACAGCATTCCCTCCCCCCCTAAGAAAAAATCAACGGAAAACCCCTCACATTTTTTAAACTACCCAAAGGGCCCCCAAAAAAATTCCCCCGGGAAATCTGGCCCCCCCAAAAACCTCCCCCAAATTTAATAATTTTTCAGCATCTCCCAAAAATTTGGAAACCTTTTGGGCTTTTCCCCTCCCCCCACATTTTAAAACTAATTAGGCCCCTTTACAGAAAAAATTCCCAAAATAAAACCCCTCAATTTAAAAAACTTACAAAATAAACCCCCCACAAAGAGGTCAGGAAAACCCCACATTTTTTACAGCATTCCCTTCCCCCAAAAAGTTAAAGGGGGCAACCCCCCCACACTAATTTTTTAAAAAACCCCCATCTCAAAGAAGTCAGGAACCCCCCTCACAATTTTTAAAACAGCACCCCATGAAGTCAGGACCCCCCTCACATTATATTTTGCAAACTATTAGGGGAACCTTTTAACCACCTCTTTTTAAAACCCCTTATATACAGTATCTCCCCGGTCAGGAACCCCCACATTTATATTTAAAATAATTAATTTTCCCAAAACCTAACCCAAAAATTTTAAAACAAAAAACAAAGTCAGGAACCCCCCCCCATCCCACTTTTATATAAACAGGAAAAATAAATACAACACCAAATCAAACCCCCTTTTTATAAAATGGGAAATCGGGACACCCCCCCACATTATAATACCAAAAAAAGGTTAAATAACCCCTTCCCATTTACATTTATATACACCCCGAAGTCAGGGGCCCCCTACCATTTTTATAAAGAAAGGGTTAAATACACCATTTTCCAAAAAACCAAACCCCCTTTAAAATAAACCCCAAAAAGTCAGACACCCCCCAAAATTATTGAATTACAATTGGCCCCCCCAATTTTAAATCTTTTTCAAAACCCCCTTTTAAACAAATTGGGAGGAAACCCCCCTGAAACCTGTTCCCCCACATTTTATAAAAAAGGGTAAAAAATTTTTAAAATTCCCCCTTTTATACAGGGGGAAAAAAAAAGGGAAAAAATTCCCTCAAAATAAAAAGACATTAATTCTTAAAAAAGCCTGGCCCCGGGCACCAACAAAAAACTAAGGTTGACACCCCTAAAAAAAATTTTATAAGCCAAAAGTCGGGGGGCACCCCCAAAGTACCAAAAAAAGTGAAAGGGCACCCCCCTGTCAGTATTTTTGAGTGTTGGGGCCCAAAATTTTTTTCCCAGCGCTGCCTTAAAATCTTTTGGGCCTGGAGGTCCTGGGCCTTTTCCCGGTTTCGCCACTGGAAAACCTCTTTTTCCTCCATGACCGGGCCCATTGAACCAGATTCGTTTCTCTTGGTTATTTAGGGCAGAGGACATGGTTTCCCGTTATCCAAGTTTTCCCTTTCTCTGCCCTTTTTTTCAGCAAAATGTTTTGCGGGCTTTTATGTGATCAGTTTAGCAAAAGCTTCCCCCTTTGGGAAAGACCGCCTTTCAGACCAAAGCGTGAGCCAAAGGATTCTGAGCACTGGATAGGCGAAACCCCCCCCCCTTAAAACCCCGGGAGCAATGGGGCACCCCCCCTCAAACTCTGGTTTTGGGCATTAGCTCTGCACCAGTTCTTTGGGTTTGACCTGGAGAGGTTTTTTCTTTTAGGGGCAACCCGGGGCTTGGTTTAAAGCTTTGGGTCTTGGCCCCCGCGCCCGCCAAATCAGTGTCAGGGGGTTTTGGGCCCCCGGCCCGCAGCCCCAGGGGGTTTTAGGGTGTCGCCTCTTTTTAGTCGGCCATTTTTTATTAAAAGCAACAAAACAGATTTCCCCAGACAGTTCTTTTTCATGAGATGCCATGTTGGACCCCGGCCCTATGAAAGTGTTGAGAGCGATAAAAAACCCCAAATGTAGCACCCAAATGCTCCCCTTTTACACCGAAACTTGTAACCTAAAAACCCGTGTTTCTCAAAATCCCTCCTCAAAAACCCACCCCAAAAGGTCAGTTTTCAGGATCTCCCATAGAATGCACTGACAATAATTTATTTTAAATTGTGCAATACTTTAGAAAATCCCGGGAAAACTTGACCTGGGGGGGGTGGGTCATTTAGGATGGGGGAAAGCCCGGGGCCGGGGAAAAAACACTTTTCGCCTTTAAAACGGTTCACCTTGGGGTTGTCCTTTACTTTTGTTTTCACTTTTAGGGGTGCCCCACCCTTTTTTTGGGCAAAAAAGGGGTGTCCCCCACTTTTGCGGGGCAATTAGGGGTGTCCCCAAATTTTTGCCCCAACGGTTTGACTTTTTGTCTGTGTTATTTTGAGGGGCACCCCAAACCCCCTTTTGATACAAGCCGGGCAAATGGAAATTTTCTTTACAAATTTGTTTTTTCCCAAAAACCTTAAGGGCCCCCCGGGACGAGGGTGGAGAGGTTTGGCGATCGCCAAAAGGGGGCCTTTCCCCTGCCCTTTCCCAAAGGGGGCAGACAGGGGCCCCGCCCTTTCCCGGGGTCCAGGCCCGCTGCCGTGGGCCCCGAAGCGCCGGCGGGGGCCCCTGTATGTGGTCCGCCGGACGCACCGCGCTGCGGGCCCCCAGCGGGAGCAAAGACGGGGCGCTCCCTGCCCCCACCAAAAATGTCGGACCCCCTCACCGGGGATCGCTGGTTCCCCCGGTAAAATTTACCCGGGCCGACACAAAGGGGGCCGCCGGGTTCATAGCGCTGAGGGGGCCCGCCGCCCGGGCCCCCTGCGGCTCACTGGCAAACGTCGCGATGAAGTGATGTAATCGCGCCCGCTTGTTCCCCCCTCGGGGCAAAAAGGGTAAAAGGCCCTGCGCCGGGGGAGTGGGGGGGGGGACCGCCCCCTGTAAAGAAGAGGGCAGAAGAGGAACGCCGGGGCCGGGAAAACAAAGGGAGGTAAGTAATTTAAAGTCGTTATTTTTCCCGAGAGGGGGCCCCTTTAAAGCCTTATGAGCCCCCCTTTATAGCCTGCCCTGAGCCCCTATTTTTGCCGCCTGAGCCCCCTTTTTAGCCTGCCTGGCACCTATATTTCCAGCCTGAGCCCCCTAATGGCCCTGCCCCGAGCCCCCCAAAATGGGGGAAACCCTTTTAGCCCCCTATATTGGGCCCCGCCTTTAGCCCCTTTATTGCCCGCCTGAGCCCCCCTTTTTACCATGTCTCCTGACCCCTTTTTCCCCCGGGCCCGACCCCAATTTTTTCTTTATGGTTGATGAGCCCCAAATATACCTGCCTGAGACCCTTTTATTTTATTGGGCCCGCCTGAGCCCCTATTTTTATTCCCGGGCCGGGGGCCCCTTTATCTATTCAATGCCCGAGGCCCCCATTTATACCCTGACACTGAGCCCCTATATTTTAACCTGCCTTAGCCCCCATTTTATTACCTGCCGAGCCCCTTTCATTTTAAAGCTGAGGCCCCTATTTATATTGCCTGCCCGAGCCCCCTATATTATATGCCTGCCCTGAGCCCCCCCTTTTACCCTGCCCTGGCCCCTTATCTTTACGCCCCCGCCTGAGCCCCTATACTCTTTATGCCCTTGGGCCCGAGCCCTAAAATAACCCCGCCCGAAACCCCTATCTCTATTTGCCTGCCTTTGTGCCCCAAAATACACTTGCCCGAGCCCCTTTTATTTCATTTCCCGAGCCCTATCTCTAACATACCTGCATGTGTGCCCCTGTAACCCGCCTGATTTTCCCCTATAAAAAATTTAATTTTACCTGCCTGTCTAAGGGGACATATATACTTGGCCCGAAAGGGTATTTTTTTCTTTATATTTTAATATATTTTTATATATATATATATTAATTTTATATTTTTTTATTTATTAAAAACAACCCACAACATGCCCTGACTTGGGGAGGGCAAAATCTGTTACCTGCCCAAATGATGGGGAACCCCCTTTTAAACTTCCTAAACTGGGGGGTTTTATACTTTTCTAAAAATGAGGGGCCCTTTATACCCATAATTAAGGGGTTCTGGGAAAAAGGGGGGTTCTAAGATTTTGTGTCCAAATTCCCCAGGGACGGGGTTTGGCCGGGAGCAATCAGCAGAAGGTGGAAACCCGGGTGGAGAAGAAAAAGGGAAAAAGTGAAGAGCTGATCAAAAAAAGAGTCTCCGGGGGGAGTCAAAATAAAATGTAAAAACAGTGTAAAACACTTATATTTTTGCAGGGGGTCCCAAAATACAAATTAAATTTTCCCACCACTATTGGTCATTTAAAAGGCGGTTATAAATTTTTTAAGCCTGTGTACAAAACTGATAAAAAAACATGTGGGGGCGCTTGGCCGGCAATTTTTTGACCTTAAGTAGTTAAAAGGGTTTGGGCTTGGTTTTGTAGGAGGGTTTTTAGTAACAAAAATTCGTCCGGGGAATTTGCTTCCCTGTGAAGGGGGGATGTTTTTGGGGACTGTTTAGGGGGATTTTCACGTCATTCAGAGGGGAGCCGGGTTTTGAAAAAGAAAATTTTTCAGGGCTAAATTTTTTTTGGCAGCGAATGCTGGGAGATGGGCGGGAGCTATGTGGGAAAAGCAGAAATTTTGTTGGGCGGACCCGGCGCAGGGGCGAGGGGAAAAGTGTGGGGTGGTGCAATTTTTTGGGGGGCACCATTGGCTGTATTTTTTTGCCCAGGGCACCCAAAAAGCCTTGCCCGGCCCCGCCCCATCCCCTGTTATTAAAGCCGGGGACTGAAAACTTTACATTGTATCAATTAGGGGGGTCCCCCACTTTTATTGTCACTTAGGGGTGTCCCCCACTTTTATGTCAATCAGGGGTGCCCCCACTTTTTAAGTACTTTTGGGGTGTCCCATTTTTGTTGTTCCCCTTTGGGGGGTTTTTCATTTTTGTTGTCTTTAAAGGGGGGTCCTCATTTTTGTTGGGGTTCCTTTTTTTAGGGGGTTTCCCCACTTTTTGCTGTCCCTTAGGGGTGTCCTCACTTTTTGGCCAAATTTGGGGGCCTTCACTTTTTTTTGGCCCCTTAGGGGTGTCCTTTATTTTTTTGGGCATTAGGGGTGTCTACTTTTTTTTGGCCCCTTTGGGGTTTTCCTCCCCCTTTTGTGGGGGGCACTTTAGGGGGGTGTCCTAACCTTTTTGGGTGGTTTTTTAACCTTAGGGGTTTTCCTCACTTTTGGGTCACTTGGGGTGTCCCCAAATTTTTTGGGGCATTAGGGGTGTTTCCCCAATTTTGGGGTCATTAGGGGGGGGTCCCACTTTTGTTCCCCGCGGTTAGACATTGAAAATTTTTTGTTATTTTTTAGGCACCCCAAAACCCCCCGGTTTATACAAGCCGGGGGACCGGAACCTAACTTCACATTTTTTATCCCCTTAGGGGGTGGGCCTCAAACCTTTTTTCGGGCAAATTTTTGGGGGTTTTCACTTTTTTCTGTCATTTTGGGGGGGTCTTTTACCTTTTGCGGGTTTTACAATTTAAAAAGGGCCGGGGGTCCCCCACTTTTGCTGGAAAATTGGGGTGTCCTTTACTTTTGTTTCCCCCCCGGTTAAAACATTGATGTCTGTGTTATTTTGAGGGGGCACCCCCTCCCCCGTGATACAAGCCGGGCACTGACTACTTTACATTGTATCACTTGGGGTGTCCACCTTTTGCGGTCACATAGGGGTGTCCTCACTTTTGCTTTCATTGGGGGGTGTCCCCCTTTTGGGTAAAATTAGGGGTGTCCCACTTTTGCGGTACTTAGGGGTGCCTCATTTTTGGGGTCATTTGGGGTGTCCTCACTTTTGTGGTCATTGGGGTGTCCTCACTTTGGGGTCCTTAGGGGTGTCCTCCTTTTGCCCCAGTGGTTAGACATTGATGTCGGGTTTATTTGAGGACCCCCCAACCCCCGTGATACAAGCCGGGCACTGATATTTACATTGTTCAGGGCAGACCCTCAGTGTTGCCCGGGAGGAACAGAAGCCCAAGATTTACGACATGTGAGGGGTGTACTTACTTCTGTATATAATGTGAGGGGTGTACTTACTTCTGTATATAATGTGAGGGGTGTCCTGAGTTCTGTTAGACACTGTAACATCACACACTGTATACATTAGATTCTGGCTTCTGGGGATGCCATACATTTCTTTGTGTACTTGCGTCTTCTTGACGTAATTTGTTGTAGAAAGTGTTGTAAGACCCCCGGAGAACTCTGAGGGGACACATCGGTCGGGGGTACTTGATGGATAACATCGGGGGGGTACTCTGATGGATGCACATCGGTCGGGGGGACTCTTGGATGAACATCGGCGGGGGGGTACTCTGATGGAGACACATCGGGCGGGGGGTTTGATGGATGAACATTTGGGGGGGTATTCTGTGGTGAATTCAGTCGGGGGTACTCTGGGATGAATATCGGGCGGGGGTACTCTGAAGGATGCAATCGGTCGGGGGTACCGATGGAGAAAATCGGTCGGGGTACTCTGGGGACACATCGGTCGGGGGGACTTGATGGATGCAATCGGCGGGGGTACTTGTGGATGACTACGGTCGGGGGTATTGATGGATGAATACGGGGGTATTGATGGATGCAATCGGTCGGGGGGACTTGATGGTGACAAACGGTCGGGGGTATCTAGGGGGTACAATGGGGGGTATCTGTGATGAACCCTCGGTCGGGGTACTTGTGGATGAAAATCCGTGGGTACTCTGATGGATGCTATCGGTCGGGGTTTCTCATGGTGGGCTATCTCCCGGGGGGGACTTGATGGAGACAATCGGCGGGGGGATCGATGGTTCATATGGCGGGGTATCTGAGGATGACAATCGGGCGGGGTATTTTGATGGATGACCAAAGGGCGGGGGTATTTGATGGATGACATATCGGTCGGGGGGGTTTCTGATATGACACACGGTCGGGGGTTTTTGAGGGTGCAATCGGGCGAGGGACTCTGATGGAGGAAAATCGGTCGGGGACTCTGATGGATGACAACTCGGTCGGGGGGAATTGATGGATGAAATCGGTCGGGGGGTACTCTGATGGATGACATATCGGTCGGGGGTACTCTGATGGATGCACATTTGGTCGGGGGTACTTGAGGATGACATTTGAGGGGGTACTCTGATGGATGACACATCGGTCGGGGGTATCTGATGGGTGAAAATATCGTCGGGGGTACTAAGATGGATGACATATCAGTCGGGGGTACTATGATGGATGGGCATATTTAGTCGGGGGTACTCTGAATGGATGACAATCGTTTGGGGATATTCTGATGGAGCATATGGTCGGGGGTACTTGATGGATGACAATCGTCGGGGTATTTCTGATGGATGACAATCGGGCGGGGTTTCTTGATGGATGAACATATCGGTCGGGGTACTCTGAATGGATGACCCCATCGGTCGGGGGTATTATGGGGATGACATATCGGTCGGGGGTACTCTGATGGATGACATATCGGTCGGGGATACTCTGATGGATGACATATCGGTCGGGGGTACTCTGATGGATGACATATCGGTCGGGGGTACTCTGATGGATGACACATCGGTTGGGGGTACTCTGATGGATGACATATCGGTCGGGGTACTCTGATGGATGACATATCGGTCGGGGTTCTCTGATGGGACAATCCGGTCGGGGGTACTCTGATGGATGACATTCTCGGGGTACTGATGGATGACATATCGGTCGGGGGTACAATGATGGATGACATTCGGGCGGGGTTTCTCTATGGATGACATATCGGTGGGGGGTACTCTGATGGATGACATATCGGTGGGGGTACTCTGATGGATGACATATCGGTCGGGGGTACTCTGATGGATGACACATCGGTCGGGGGTACTCTGATGGATGACACATCGGTCGGGGGTACTCTGATGGATGACACATCGGTCGGGGGTACTCTGATGGATGACACATCGGTCGGGGGTACTCTGATGGATGACATATCGGTCGGGGGTACTCTGATGGATGACATATCTGTCGGGGGTACTCTGATGGATGACACATCGGTCGGGGGTACTCTGATGGATGACATATCGGTCGGGGGTACTCTGATGGATGACACATCGGTCGGGGTACTTGGCTTAGAAACACTGGGAAATCCTGCATTACATAATATAATGATATATTACAAACACAATGGGCCTTATGTATGAAAACTGCCTAGAAATAAGACTGTCCTTGTGGTCCAAAGTAACCAAACAGCGCTCATAGCAACCAATAAGAGCCCATAGCTACCAATCAGAGCCCATAGCAACCAATCAGAGCTCATAGCAACCAACAAGTGCTCCTAGCAACCAACAAGTGCTCCTAGCAACCAATCAGAGCCCATAGCAACCAATAAGAGCCCATAGCAACCAACAAGAGCTCATAGAAACCAATCAGAGCTCATAGTAACCAATCAGAGCCCATAGCAACCAATCAGAGCCCATAGCAACCAACAAGAGCTCATAGAAACCAATCAGAGCTCATAGCAACCAACAAGAGCTCCTAGAAACCAATCAGAGCTCATAGCAACCATCAGAGCTCATAGCAACCAATCAGAGCTCAAAGCAACCAATCAGAGGCCATAGCAACCAGAGTTCATAGCAACCAATCAAAGCCCATAGCAACCAATCAGAGCTCAAAGCAACCAATCAGAGCCCATAGCAACCAATCAGAGCTCATAGCAACCAATCAGAGCTCATAACAACCAATCAGTGCACAGCTTTCATTTCTGGAGAGCAGTGTAGGAAATGAAAGCTGAGCTCTGATTGGTTGCTATGGGCAACAAGGACATTACTGCTAGACAGTTTTTATACCTAAGGCCCAATGTGTTTCTAATATAATGTAATATTAAATACTGTACATAAGCAGATAATCATGAGAAATCAGTGCAGATCATAGATCTATGGAGTCCAGCAGTGACTAATACTTAGGGCAGGAAGTGAGTTGTAACGACAGTTTCCTCCATTTAGGGAAAAAAATCAGCAGAGTGCCCTATATCCTCCTGACTGAGAGGGTTCAACAATTAATGCTGTTTATGCCAAATTCAGATGTGACCGATATCGGCCGCTCCTCTTATAACCCTGCTGTACTGTAATAAGATGTGATATCGGCCGCTCCTCTTATAACGCTGCTGTACTGTAATAAGATGGGATATCGGCCGCTCCTCTTATAACACTGCTGTACTGTAATAAGATGTGATAACGGCTGCTCCTCTTATAACACTGCTGTACTGTAATAAGATGTGATATCGGCCGCTCCTCTTATAACGCTGCTGTACTGTAATAATATGTGATATCAGCCTCTCCTCTTATAACACTGCTGTACTGTAATAAGATGTGATATCGGCCGCTCCTCGTATAACTCTGCTGTACTGTAATAAGATGTGATATCGGCCGCTCCTCGTATAACTCTGCTGTACTGTAATAAGATGTGATATCGGCTCCTCTTATAACACTGCTGTACTGTAATAAGATGTCATATCAGCTCCTCTTATAACTCTGCTGTACTGTAATAAGATGGGATATCGGCCGCTCCTCGTATAACTCTGCTGTACTGTAATAAGATGTGATATCGGCAGCTCCTCTTATATCACTGCTGTACTGTAATAAGATGTGATAACGGCTGCTCCTCTTATAACACTGCTGTACTGTAATAAGATGTGATAACGGCTGCTCCTCTTATAACACTGCTGTACTGTAATAAGATGTGATAACGGCCGCTCCTCTTATAACACTGCTGTACTGTAATAAGATGTGATAACGGCCCCGGATCACACTCACTCTTCCAGGTCAGTGAAGCGTCTGTGATGTGTCCCTGTTCTCTGCGCTTGGTTACTTTAATGAGAGCGGCTTTTAGTGTCGGGGGCTGAGATGTTCCGATCGGATGATTAGAGCACAATGAGGATAATTATTCCTCTCCAGACATCACAAGAGGCGTCACATAATAACTCTGCTGCCTGTCAGCCGAATTCAGCTCTATGGAAGACGCGACGAGATGGATAACTGATTCCTAAAGCATTCCGGGCGATACAGATTATTACCTGAGCGTAATTATACAAATAGCACACTCATCTAATGGCGAATGATGGCGACCAAAATATCAAACCCTCTGCTGCACTAGTACAGATATCAGAGAGGTACAGGCGCTACTATGTGGCTGATCCCATTATACAGGCGCTGCTATGTGGCTGATCCCATTATACAGGCCCTGCTATGTGGCTGATATCATTATACAGGCCCTGCTATGTGGCTGATCCCATTATACAGGCGCTGCTATGTGGCTGATCCCATTATACAGGCGCTACTAGGTGGATGATCCATTATTACAGGGGTGTTTGTGGCTGATCCCATCTATATCAGGGGCTCTGCTATGTGGTGATTCCCATTATTACAGCGTGCTATGTGGCTAGTTCCCATTACAGGCGCTGCTATGTGCTGATCCTTATAAGGGCGTGCTCTGTGGCTGATCCACTTTATAAAGGGGCTGCTATGTGGTCTGGATCCCATTTAAGGCGCTGCTAGTGGCTGATCCCATATACAGGCGCTGCTATGTGGCTTATCCCATATACAGGCGCTGCTATGTGGCTGATCCCATTTTTACAGGTATGTATGTGGACTGTCCATTATACAAGGGGCCCCCTTGCTATGTGGCTGAGATCCGATTATACAGGCGCGGAGGCTATGTGGTGATCCAATTATACAGGCGCTGGCTGTTATGTGGACTGATCCCATTATACAGGCACTGCTATTTGTGGCATGTCCATTTATACAGCACTGCTATGTGGCTGATCCCATTTTCAGGCACTGCATATGTGGTCTGATCCCATATACAGCGCTGCTATGTGGCTGATCCGCATTATACAGGCGCGCTGCTATGTGGCTGCTCAATTATACAGGCGCTGCTATGTGGCCTGATATCATTATACAGCCCATGCTATTTGGCTGGATATCATTTTACCGGCCACTGCTATGTAGGCTGATCCATTATACAGGCACTGCTATGTGGCTGATTCCCATTATAACAGGCCCTGCTTATGAGGCTGATCCCATATACTGCAATGCTATGTGGCTGATCCCATGTATACAGGCCATGCTATGTGGCTGATTTCCCATTATACAGGCCCGGCTTTGTGGCTGATATCATTATTACACACCATGCTATGTGGTAGGCGATCCCCATTCTACAGCACTGCTATCGTGGGACTGATCCCATTATACAGGCATGCTATGTGGGCTGATTCATTTTAGAGGCCCTGCTATGTGGCTGATCCCATTATACAGGCGCTGCTATGTGGCTGATCCCATTATACAGGCTCTGCTATGTGGCTGATCCCATTATACAGGCGCTGCTATGTGGCTGATCCCATATACAGGCGCTGCTATGTGGCTGATCCCGTTATACAGGCGCTGCTACGTGGCTGATCCCATTATACAGGCCCTGCTATGTGGGTGATCATTTACAGGCACTGCTATTCGTGGCTGAATCCCAGTATACAGGCCACTGCTATGTGGCTGATCCCATTTTACAGGCCCTGCTTTGTGGCTGATCAATTATACAGGCCTGCTATGTGGGCTGATCCCCATTATACAGGCACTGCTAGTGGCTGATTCCCATTATACACAGGCATTGCTAGTGGCTGATCCCAGTATATCAGGCTCTGCTTATGGGGCTGTTCCATGTATTCTGAACCTGCTATGTGAGCTGATCCCATTATACAGGCAGTGCTGTGTGGTGATCCCAGCTACAGGCCCTGCGGTGTGGCTGATCCCATTATACAGGCACTGCTATGTGGCTGATATCATTATACAGGCACTGCTATGTGGCTGATCCCATTATACAGGCGCTGCTATGTGGCTGATCCCATTATACAGGCCCTGCTATGTGGCTGATCCCATTATACAGGCCCTGCTATGTGGCTGATCCCATTATACAGGCACTGCTATGTGGCTGATCCCATTATACAGGCCCTGCTATGTGGCTGATCCCAATTATCAGGCGCTGCTTTGCTGTTATCTTATAGAGGTCCTGCTATGTGGCTGATATTTTTTACAGGCCTGCTATGGTGGCTGATCCCATTATACAGGGACTGCTGTGTGGCTGATCCCATTTTACAGACCCTGCTTGGGGGCTGATCCTATTATTGACAGGCGTTGTGCTATGTGGCTGATCCCAATATACAGGCGTGGCTATGTGGTGATCCCTTTTTACAGACCCTGCTATGTGGCTGATCCCCTTATTAAGGCAGTGCTATGTGGCTGATCCTTTAAACAGGGCAGTGCTATGTGCTGATCCCATTATACAGGCCCCTGCTCTGTGTCTGATCCAATTATACAGGCACTGCTATGTGACTGATCCCATTATACAGGCGCTGCTATGTGTCTGATCCCATTATACAGGCGCTGCTATGTTTCTGATCCAATGATACTGGCGCCGCTATGTGGCTGATCCCATTAAACAGGCCCTGCTATGTGGTGATCATTTATACAGGCATGCAATTTGGCTGATTGAATCATTCTGGCAGGCGCCGCTATGTGGCTGGTCTCCCCATTATACAGGCACCGCTGATGTGGCTGATCCCATTATAGAGGCACCGCTATGGTGGCTTGAATCCATTATACAGGCCCCTGCCTATGTGGCTGATATCCATTATACAGGGCGCCTGCTATGTGGCTGATCCCATTTAGAGGCGCTGCTATGTGGCTGATCTCATTTTTACAGGCGCCTGCTATGTGGCTGATTCATTATACAGGCACTGCCTATGTGGCTGACTCCCTTATACAGGCATGCTATGTGGGCGATCCATTATACAGGCCGCTGCTATGTGGCTGATCCCATTATTACAGGCGCTGCTATGTGGTGATCCATTATAGAGGGCACTGCTATGTGGCTGATCCCATATACAGGCGCTGCTATGTGGCTGATCCCATTATACAGGCGCTGCTATGTGGCTGATCCCATTATACAGGCGCTGCTATGTGGCTGATCCCATTATACAGGCGCTGCTATGTGGCTGATCCCATTATACAGGCGCTGCTATGTGGCTGATCCCATTATACAGGCGCTGCTATGTGGCTGATCCCATTATACAGGCGCTGCTATGTGGCTGATCCCATTATACAGGCGCTGCTATGTGGCTGATCCAATTATACAGGAACTGCTAAGTGGTGATCCCATTATACAGGCAGTGCTATGTGGCTGATCCCATTATACAGGCGCTGCTATGTGGCTGATCCCATTATACAGGCGCTGCTATGTGGCTGATCCCATTATACAGGCCCTGCTATGTGGCTGATCCCATTATACAGGCACTGCTATGTGGCTGATCCCATTATACGGGCAGTGCTATCTGGATGATCCCATATACAGGCACTGCCTAGTGACTGATCCCATTATACTGGGCGATGCTATGTGGCTGATCCCATTATTTACAGGCCTGCTATGTGGTGATCCATTATACAGGCGCTCTGCTATGTGGCTTGATCCCATATACAAGGCCCTGCTTGTGGCTGATCCCATTTTAGAGGCACTGCTATGTGGCTGATTCCATATACAGGCCTGCTATGTGGTATTCCATTTCAGGCCCTGTCTATGTGGCTGATCCCATTATACAGGCCCTGCTATGTGGCCTGATCCTTTATACAGGCGCTGGCTATGTGGATGATCCCATTATACAGCGCTGCTATGTGGCTGATCCCATTCATACAGGCGCGTGCTGCTATGTGGTGATCCCATTATACAGGGGCTGCTATGTGGCTTGTTACCGATGATACAGGCCCTGCTATGGTTTTTGGACTGATTCCCATTATACAGGATGCTATCGTGGTGATATCATTATTACAGCACTGCTATGTGGCTGATCCCATTATACAGGAGCTGCTATGTGGCTGATCCCATTATACAGGCGCTGCTATGTGGCTGATCCCATTATACAGGGGCTGCTATGTGGCTGTTACCATTATACAGGCCCTGCTATGTGGCTGATCCAATTATACAGACCCTGCTATGTGGCTGATCCCATTATACAGACCCTGCTATGTGGCTGATCCCATTATTCAGGCCTGCTATGTGTCTGATCCCATTATACAAGACCCTGCTATTGTGGGCTGATCCAATTATACAGACCACCAAGCTTGTGGCTGTTCCAGTATACAGGCCTTGCTATGAGGTGATCCCATTATTACAGGCCTGCTATGTGGCTGATCCCATTATACAGACACTGCAATGTGGCTGATCCCATTATACAGGGCAGTGCTATGATGGCTGATCCCAGTATAACAGGCGTGCTATGTGGCTGATCCATTATATCAGACCCCTGCTATGTGGCATGATCCCTCTATAGAGGCCCCTGCTATGTGGCTGATCCCATTATACAGGCGCTGCTATGTGGCTGATCCCATTATACAGGCGCTGCTATGTGGCTGATCCCATTATACAGGCGCAGATAAGTGTCTGATACCATTTTATACAGGCGCTTGCTTTTGTGGCTGATCCCATTATAGAGGGCCCACCTGCTATGTGGCTTGATCTATTATAGAGGCCCCCTGCTATGTGGCTGATCCCATGTATAACAGGCGTGCTGGCTATGTGGCTGATATCATTATACAGGCCCTGCTATGTGGCTGATCCCATTATACAGGCGCTGCTATGTGGCTGATCCCATTATACAGGCGCTGCTAGGTGTGCTAATCCCATGATAAGGCGGCGGCTATGTGGCTGATCCCATTATACAGGCACTGCTATGTGGCTGATTCCATTATACAGGCGCTGCTATGTGGCTGATCCCATTATACAGGGCGCTTGCTTGTGGCGATCCGCATTATACTGGGCCTGCTATGTGGCTGCTTCCCATTATACCGCGCTGCTATGTGGATGATTCCCTCATGATACAGGCACTGCTATGCGGCTGATATCATTATACAGGCACTGCTATGCGGCTGATCCCATTATACAGGGGTGCTATGTTGGTGATACCATACTATTAGAGGCCCTGCTATGTGGCTGATCCATTATTACAGGCCCTGCTTTGTGGATCGATCCATTATACAGGCCCTGCTGTATGTGGCTGATCCATGATACAGGCGCTGCTATGTGGCTATACCATCTATACAGGCGCTCTGCTATGTGGCTGATCCCATTATACAGGGGCCGCTTGCTATGTGGCTGTTTACCTATTATACAGGCGCTAGCTATGTGGCTATCCCATTATACAGGCGTGCTATGTGGCTGATCCATAATACGGCCGCTGCTTTGTGGCTGATCCCTTATACAGGCGCTGGCTATGTGGTGATCCCAGTATACAGGCGCTGCTATGTGGCTGATCCATTTTATTCAGGGGGCGCTATTGTTGGCTGTTACCATTATACAGGCGCTGCTATGTGGCTGATCCCATTATACAGACCCTGCTATGTGGCTGATATCATTATACAGGCGCTGCTATGTGGCTGATCCCATTATACAGGCACTGCTATGTGGCTGATCCCATTATACAGGCACTGCTATGTGGCTGATATCATTATACAGGCACTGCTATGTGGCTGATCCCATTATACAGGCGCTGCTATGTGGCTGATCCCATTATACAGGGGCTGCTATGTGGCTGACATCATTATACAGGCAGTGCTATGTGGCTGATCCCATTATACAGGCCCTGCTATGTGGACTGATCTCCATTATACAGGCATGCTATGTGGCTGATACCAGTCACAGGCCTGCTATGTTGCTGATCCCATTATACAGGGGCTGCTATGTGGCTGATCCCATTATACAGGGACTGCTATGTGGTGTTATCATTATTACAGACCCTGCATTTGTGGCTGATCCCAGTATACAGGCGCGCTGACTATGTGGCTGACCCATATACAGGCTACTGCTATGTGGCTGATCCCATTCTACAGGCTCTGCTATGTGGCTGATCCCATTATACAGGCGCTGCTATGTGGCTGATAACATAAAACAGGCGCTGCAATGTGGCTGCTGATCCCATTATTAACAGCGCTGCTATGTGGCTGATCCATTATAAGGCGTGCTATGTGGCTGGAACCCATTATACGGCGCTGCTATGTGGCTGATCCATTATACAAGGCTCTGCTTTGGGGTGTTACCATTTACACAGGCCCCTGCTATGTGGCTGGATTCCCATTATACAGGACCCTGCTATGTGGCTGATCCCATTAAACAGACACTGCTATGTGGCAGATCCCTCATTATACAGGGCAAATGCTATGTGGCTGATCCCTTTTTCAGGCCCTGCTTGTGGCTGATCCCATATACAGGCCCTGCTATGTGGCTGATCCCATTATACAGGCGCTGCTATGTGGCTGATCCCCATTTTACAGGCCATGCTTATAGTGGCTGATCCCAGTTATACAGCACTGCTATGTGGCTTTGATCCCATTTATACAGCACTGCTTATGTGGCTGGTTCCCATTATACAGGCCCTGCCATGTGGCTGATTCCCAGTATACGGCAAATGCTATGTGGCTGATCCCATTATTACAGGCTCAGCTATGTGGCTGATCCCATCTTAAACAGGCGTGCTGGTTTTGGCCGATCCCATTATAACAGGCCCTGCATTATGTGGGGATCCCATTATACAGGCGCTGCTATGTGGCTGATCCCATTATACAGGCAATGCTATTTGGCTGATACCATTATACAGGCGCTGCTATGTGGCTGATCCCATTATACAGGCGCTGCGATGTGGCTGACATCATTATACAGGCACTGCTATGTGGCTGATCCCATTATACAGGCACTGCTATGTGGTTGATCCCATTATACGACCCCTGCTATGTGGCTTGATCCATTATACAGGCCCTTCTATGTGGCTGATACCATTATACTGCGTACTATGTGGCTGATCCCATTATACAGGCGCTGCTATGTGGCTGATATCATTATACAGGCCCTGCTATGTGGCTGATATCATTATACAGGCCCTGCTATGTGGCTGATCCCATTATACAGGCACTGCTATGTGGCTGATCCCATTATACAGTCACTGCTATGTGGGCTCCATTTTATACAGGCCCTTGCTATGTGGCTGATCCCATTATACTGGCCCTGCTATGTGGCTGGGCTGATCCCAGTATACAGACCCTGCTATGGGTGATCCCATTATACAGGCGTGCTATACGGCTAATCCCCATTATTAAAAGGCGCCTGCTATGTGGCTGATCCATTTATACAGGCGCTGCTATGTGGCTGTATTCCCAGTATACAGGGGCTGCTATGTGGTGATCCTTTATACAGGCCTGCTATGTGGCTGATATCATTAGTACAAGCCCGGCTATGTGGCTGATTCCCATTATACAGGCACTGCTATGTGGCTGATCCTTATACAGGAGTGCTATGTGGGCCGCCGATCCCATTATACAGGCGCATGCTGCTATTGGTGGATAATCATTATACAGGCACTGCTATTTGTGTGATCCATTAACAGGACGCTGCTATGTGGCTGATATATTATACAGGCACTGGCTATGTGGGTGATCATATAGCAGCACTGCTATGTGGATGATCCATTATACAGGAGTGTGCTATGGGGCTGTGTTTCCCATCTATACAGGCACTGCTATGTTGGTTGATCCCCAATTATACAGGCACTGCTATGTGGCTGATATCATTAGTACCATGCATGCTATGCGGCTGTTCCCATTATACAGGCCACTGCTCTGTAGGCTGATTCCATTAGACGAGGCGCTGCTATGTGGCTGATGATCCCATTATACAGGGCGCTGCTATGTTGGCTGATCCCATTATACAGGCATGATATGTGGCTGATATCATTATACAGCCTGCATGTGGAGATTCCCATTATACTGGCGCTGTATGTGGTGATCCCATTTTATAGAGGCACTGCTATGTGGGCTCGATCCCATTATACGGCCCTGCATGTGGGCTGATCCCCATTATCAGGCATGCTATGCGCTGATATCTTATACAGGCACTGCTATGGGTGTCACCATTTATACAGGCCTGTATGTGGCTGATCCCATTATACAGGCCCTGCTATGTGGTGATCCCATTATAGAGGGGCACTGCTATGTGGCTGATCCATATAGTAGGCCAATGCTATGTGCTGATCCATTATACAGGCCCTGCTTATGTGGCTGTTCCCATTATTAGAGGACTTCTATGTGGGACTGATCCCATTATAGAGCCCTGCTATGTGTCTGACCCATTATACAGGCGGCTGCTATGTGGTGATCCCGTTAATAGAGGCGCTGCTATGTGGCTGATTCCCATTTACACAGGCCCTGCTATGTGGCTGATCCCATTATAGAGGCCCTGCTATGTGGCTGATCCCATGATAGAGGCAATGCTATGTGGCTGATCACATTATAGAGGCGATGCTATTGTGGCTGATCCCATTATACAGGCTCGGGCTAAGTGGGCTGATCCTCATTATACAGCGCTGCTTGTGCTATGTGGCTGATCCCATTATACAGGCCCTGCTATGTGGCTGATCCCATTATACAGGCACTGCTATGTGGCTGATCCCATTATACAGGCGCTGCTATGTGGCTGATCCCATTATACAGGCCCTGCTATGTGGCTGATCCCATTATACAGGCCCTGCTATGTGGCTGATCCCATATGTGGCTGATCCCATTATACAGGCACTGCTATGTGGCTGATCCCATTATACAGGCCCTGCTATGTGGCTGATCCCATTATACAGGCACTGCTATGTGGCTGATCCCATTATACAGGCGCTGCTATGTGGCTGATCCCATTATTATACAAGGCCCTGCTATGTGGCTCGATCCCATTATTACAGGCCTCTGCTTTGTGGCTGATCCCATTTACGGCGCTGTCTTATGTGGTGATCATTTTACAGTCACTGCTATGTGCTGATCCCATTATACAGCCTTGCTATGTGGCTGATCCCAATATACAGGCATGCTATGTGCTTGAATCCCATTTTATACAGGCACTGCTTGTGGCTGACATCATATAAGGCGCTGCTATGTGGCTGATCCCCATTATACAGGCAATGCTATGTGGTAATCCATTATACGGCACTGCAATGTGGACTGATTTCAGTATAAGGCGCTGCTATGTGGTGCTCCCCATTATACAGGCACGGATATGTGGTGATCCCATTATACGGCCCTGCTATGTGGGTGAATCCCATTAATCAGGCGCTGCTATGGTGGCTGAATCCATGTATAACAGGCATGCATGTGGTGATCCCATTTATACAGCACTGCTATGTGGCCGATCCCATTATACAGACACTGCTATGTGGATGATCTCATTATACAGGCGCTGCTATGTCGGCTGGATCCATTCTCAGGACGCTGTTTATGTGGTGATCCCCTTATCACTGGACACTGTATATTGTGTGGATCCCATTATACAGGCACTGCTATGTGGGCGGATCCCATTATAAGACCCTGCTATGTGGCTGTTACCAATTATAAGACAGTGCTGTTGTGTCCATCTTTTTCCCACCAGTCCACTTAGTCTGTTAGAGTTAAATGTGCAGGTCTCCAGGCAGCCAGCCTCTCACTAACCTCTAGGAACTACAGTTCTGGGCTTTTGCAGTCACAACCCACACTAACCCAGTAATGGCTTCCAAAAAGGCTGCCAGACTCCCCCTAAATCATAGCTTGTCTCCTGCTAGCTGCTCTGGAGCCAAGCTGCACGCCTCCCGGGATCCCCAGGTCGCCTCATTACAGACCTCAGCCAACCAACTTGTCTCCCAGTGGCTGAATTTGGGCTTTAGCACGCTAATATCTGGCCCTTCAAGTACCCTACACTGTTACTCTGTACATTCATTGGCACCAAGCTTTTCCTGCTATGGCTTCTCTTGCCTTTCTGCACCATGACACAATGCTGAACATTAGACCGCTATCAGGGGACAAATAGAGAAAGGGATCTCCGAGGAGAGGAGAAGAGAGGTAAGGAGCAAGGGATAGAAAGAGGCAGGAAGAGATTAGGGGATGGAGGAGACATGAAAGGAGAGAGAGAGACAGGAAGGAAGAGACATGAATGGAGAGAGCGATAAAGGAAGAGACATGAACGGAGAGAGATGAAGAAAGAGACATGAAAGTAGAGAGAGAGGAAGGAAGAGACATGAAAGAAGAGAGAGATAGGAAGAGACCTGAAAGGAGAGAGAGGAGGAAACAGACATGAACACAGAGAGGAAGGAAGAGAAAGAGCCAAACTAAGAGAAAGAGAAATGAAAATGGATAGAGGGTGAGAGAGGACGAGGTACCAAAGAGAAACAATGGAGAAGGCAGGTAGAGAGAGATAAGGGTACAGGGAGAGAGACAGTTGAGGGGATAGAGATAGCAGACAAAAATAGAGTGGATGGGAGAAATGGGAGAGAGAGTTGGAAGCAGAATCAGAAAGAAGAAAAAGAGAGAGGAGAAAGTAGAGACATCAGGGAGATTAGAATAGAGAAGGAGGGGGATGAGAGGAGAGAGAAAAGGAGGTGGAAGAAAGGAGTGAGATGAGGAAGGTGTAAAAGAGCAAAGAAGGTAGAGAGGTAGGAAAATTGGAAAGCGAGGGAAAGAGGAAGCTAGGAAAAGAGGCAGAAGGTGAAGGAGAAAAGATGAAGTGAAAGAGTCGCAAAGCGGGAAGAGAGAGAGAGACGAGAGTGCAGGAAGGTAGAGAGATGAGGAGAGACAGAGATAACAAGAAGGGGGAGAGTAGACGGCAAAAAAAGGGATGAAAGAAGGGAACGGGAGAAAGTAAAAAGATGAGAGGAAGAGCAGGATAGAAAAATGGGCAGTGAAAGAGGTATAAAGAGGGGAGAAAGGAAGGTATAGAGTGAATGGAGGGAAGTGAAAGGTGTGAGATGAGGGAGAGAAAAAGGGAAAGAGAGAGTGATAAAATGGCAAAGAGAAAGAGAAAAGAATAAGTGGGGGAAAAAAAGGGTACTAAGAGAAGGAGAGAAGAGACGCAAAGGATAAAGGAAAGTAAGGAGGGAAAGAGCGGAGTAAGGGGGGAGAGAGAAAGCTAGATATAGAGGAAGTGTGAGGGTAAAAGTGCAACAGACGGCATATATAGGATTATACATCTCTGCGCATGATATTTGCCGCTGCTGTTTATAACTAGTGTTGATTTTCGGTGACCGGTTCCAATCTTTGCTCGGATTAACGTAATTAACTTTACAAATCTGATAAATCCCATCTCTTCACATTCATTTGTTTTGCATGATGCCCCGGATCAGGGGTTTGATACAAGTTGTGTTCAATATTATAAAGACTTTAATCTTTGTCAATTGTGTGCTGAGCGGTGATTGATACGTTTCGCCGCACTGTATCATTTCCATTAAAGCTTCTTGGCACGAGGCCGGGTTTTCCCTTCTCCTCCCGTTGGAGCAGGGTCTATGGATTGCACAGCAGCTTTCATGTTGTCGATAAAATCCGGCCTTGGATTGGACGCGGCTAAAGTCGACCAATAGTAATCAGGCAGGAGGCGAATATATCATAGATCGCTACGGATGGGGGGAGTTTCTTGTTCAGCTTGATTTTCCACACTTTATATGACAGGGGCCCCACTTGTGCCAGAAGGTGTCAAGTACTACATACCACCAAGTGTTCTGTATTGGCAGGTCACCATATATCAATGTACAATATGGTGGTCCCCAAAAAATCCATTATATCCTAACTTGTTGCTTAAAAAACATCGTCTAACAAGTCATTTCATAATTTAACCTATTTCTTGGCCGATATGGCTACCAATACTACTGCCCAAAAGATTAACTATAGATTACACCTGAATAGGTGTTGTAACAATTTGACAAGAGAAGATAACTGAAGGACTCAGGTCTGGTTCACATTTGAGTCGGAGGTTCCGTTCAGGTTCTCCATCGCAGATTTCATCAAAAGTAGACAATCACAATAGACACCACGACGGAAACTCAACAGATCCCATTGCAGTCAGTGGGGGTTGTCGGGTGCCGTTGGTGTCCAGCATCAAAGGGGTTGTCTCACTACAAGAATTGCTTTTTATGATACAGGGGATGTATCGCTTCTTTAGTTCGGCTGATTCATACTGCTCTCAGCTTTCACTTTGAAAAATGCAGGGGCGTGTCTCCCATCCCAGTGGGTGACGTCATCCCCCCCTTCATGTTCATGCTGGCTTCCGAGACTCCCCCCCTCCCTCTTCTGAGGTCCACATGGTCAACTGTGTCTTTCCCTATGCAGTCTTATTTTGTAAGGGCTGTATACATCCCACAGGCTGGCATTCGATCTAGAATGCGCCACTGATCTCGTCTCCTCTCACAAGATGGAGATTGGATACAGCTTTCTATGAATGCACAGATGGTCCCTTCTATGCAGGAGAGGCAGGGATCGACACACAATTGGCTGTCTCCTGATTGTAGAAGCCGGCAGTGTTATTCTGTTTCTTCTGGCTGTGGCTGAGTGGAAATGTGCCCAAGTCCCTCACTCTTGAAGTGAAAGACAGGAATGCAAGCTCGTGATACACGCCGACGGGGGCCGAACAGAATGTAGATGAGCTCTCAGTAGTGAAAAATGCAAGGAGGAGGGATCCGACCAGGACTGGAGTAAGTGTAAACAGAAACTGAAGATAAGAATACAGTAATAACAAGACAGCTTTGCTAATGACATCCCAATTGCAAAGTTGCTTGTATTTCACTGTCCCCTTATTCTGAAGACTATTTCAATGAAATGATACAACCCTTTAAGATCTTGCAATACCAAGTCACATTGCATATGTTTCCATTAACAGTGTCCTGCGTATTCCTTGATTCCCCTCTTGTATGGGCTGCATCAGTCCTAGGTTGCTATAGCTACGACCTGTTTTACTCTCCTCCTGATAGGCTGCCGTGCACTGTTTGCTATAGCTACAGACTGCGTCTACTGCAGCCTAGTGGAAGTCAGTAAATCCGCCCCTGAATTCAAAGTAAAATCAAGAAAACAGGGCTAAGGTAAGATGAATCAATGTAGTGAGACAACCCCTTTAAATAGATCCAGTTCTAGAGCAATGGAGGTTCTGAACAGAACCGCCGACGCAGATATGAACCAAGTCTTAGGTTTTCTTGCATTTCTCATCTGCATCAAAAATGCATGCAAAAAACTTGTATTTCTTTTTTTCAAAAACACACGTGTTTTCTAGGAAACAAGCTTTTTTTTTTATAATTGACCTAAAGGAGTTGTCCAGTTTCTAGAATGAAATGTAATATAATTAAAAACAGCCTATTCTCACCTTCCTCTGGTCCCCAGTCCCAGCCAGGGCAGGTACGATGAGTAGGCAAAGGTAGGTGGCGTATAGGGTGCGAACTTCATCCCCAGCCAGAAAAGGGGGCGCAAGGAGGCATGGAGTGGGCTGAATTTTCCATTGGAGGAGGTGTTATGATCCTTATTTGCCTAGGGCACCAGAAAATCTTGTCCCAGTCCTGGTTCCAGTGCTGGCTCTCACTTATCTTCTGCTGTCATTTCTCTACCTTTGAACAGAAATACCACTGCTGCAGCCGCTGATTGGCTACCGCAGTCACATGCCTCTCATTTACATCACCGGAAGTGAACAGCGATGTAAGTAGTGGCATGTGACCAATGCAACCAATCCAAGGCTGCATCGGTGACATCCCCTGCTCAGAAGTAGACGAGTGGCAGCAGAAGATCGTGGAGAGCCAGCGATGGAACCGGCAAGGTGAATACAGGCTTTTTTATTTTTTATTTTATCCAGGAGCACAGAAGCTACTTAATAGATTTATTTTAGGAACGTTCAACTGGGAAGACAAAACTTGGGTAACTAAAAATTATGCAATTTATTTTTAAAAATGTGCATTTAGGGCCTCTTGTATGAAAAATGTCTAGGTCTAAAACTGTCCTTGTTGCCCATAGCAACCAATCAGCTCATTGCAACCAATCAGAGCCCACAGCAACCAATCAGAGCCCATAGCAACCAATAAGAGTCTTAGCAACCAATCAGAATCATAACAACTAATCAGAGCTCATAGCAAAGAGTCCATAGCAACCAATCAGAGCCCATAGCCACCAATCAGAGCTCATAGCAACCAATCGGAGCTCCCCTTTCATTTTTTCAGGACACTATATGAAATGAAAGCTGAGCTCTGACTGGTTGCTACGGGCTCTAAACAATTACTATGAGAAACAAAGACAGTCTTGTAATGCGGTGCATTATGGAAGATTTATGAATAATGTCTAACTTTAAAACAGTGTAAACTCAGGACTTCATGTATGAAAACTGTCTAGGTCTAAGACTGTCTTTGTTGCCCATAGCAACCAATCAGAGCCCATAGCAACCACTAAGAGCTCAAAGCAACTAATCAGAGCTCATAGCAACCAATCAGAGCTCAGCATTCATTTCAAATAGTGCTCTGAAAAAATTAAAATTGAGCTCTGATTGGTTGCTATGAGCTGTTTGATTTTTGGTTACTATGAGCCCGCCGATTGGTTGCTATGGGCTTGATGGTTGCTTTGGCTCTGATTGTTTGCTATGAACTCTGATTGATTGTTATGGGCTCTGATTGGTTGCTATGGGCTCTGATTGGTTGTTATGGGCTCTGATTGGTTGCTATGAGCTCTGATTGGTTACTCTGAGCTCCGATTGGTTGCTATGGGCTCTGATTGGGTGCTATGGTCAACAAAGACAGTCTTAGACCTAGACAGTTTTCATACATGAGGCCTTTAGTGCATTAAAAAAATGCCCCATATGAACCTAGCCCTCTTTGGAGATTTTATTATTGCTCCTTCATGCTGGTCATGTGCGCCGCTGTCCTCCATTATTGGTGTGTAAGATTTCTCCCGCAGTCTCGGTTCACGACCTGAGTCAGCTGACACCTGTAATTACTGCTCAATCAATGATCTGCACTTTGCTCCCTGCTCTGCCTTCCTCCATTACCATAGATAAGGTTATCATTGTCAGAAGTGATGCCTGTACAGTATGGAAAGTTCTGTGAGGGACCCTGAAGAAAGTAAGTGACCCCCTCCCTCCTTCTTATTTCAGTACATTGCATTTCCTATTTATTTTATCTACATCTGCATCTCTATCCCGCCGCTTTCTATATACTGTGCGTACGGCAGCGCACAGCCGAGCCCAGGCAGTCAGTGGTTAACCTATCCGTCTGTTGTTAGGAGCTGATAATTCTGCTGGATACAATCTGGATCTGGGGAAGCTTCTTGGGGATCTTGTCGCTGTTTTCGGCCCTCGTGGGATGTTAATTCATTATATCCTGTTGGACAATTGGGTGTAAATGTGTGAAAAGCGAACCCGGGCCGTGCGGATTCTGCACATATGAATTTAAAACTGCGATTTGTGGGATAATTGTGGGGTTCTCGGGGGGGTTCATGTAGGAAAATGCATTACATTTACTGTCGTTTGCATCCAAAGTTGGAGCTGAAAAAAAAACGAGCCGGTCGGATTTCTATCATTTAACTGTGCTGGCCGTGCCCTGGCTGAAAATCCAGAGAGTATTATAGCAGCAGCAATATGAATAGTATTTTTTTTTTTTTAAAAAAAATGCAAAAAATAAATAAATCTGCATGTGAAGGGATATGGGGATCGATGGAAAATCTGCCACAGCTCATCTTATCTTGCAGATACTTTGTGGATCTATTGCAGATTTTTCTCATTTGACTTTAAGGCCTCGTTCACACGGCTTATTTGGGCGCGGATTGCAGCCGTAATTCGCGTCGTATTTGCGCTGCAGTACGGCTCCAATCCGTCCCTGTCCATACGGTAATCCACAATTCTCATAGAGAACTATGGATTCTGTCGCTCCTCCCCGCTCGGCGAATCCGCGCTGAGGGAGAAGTGCATTGACATTATTTACTGCGTGTACGCGCCATAAATAATGCATTGTCTATGGGGCCGGCGGCCACGCCCCCGCCCCTTATTCAAGCCGTAACTGCGGGCGAAATCCGTCCCGCAATTACGGCTTGAATAAGCCGTGTGAACCGGGCCTAATGGGGAAATCAAAATCAGCAATAACAGCGCCCTTCCTCATCTTGTACAAAGACCCTACAGCTGGGTTCACAAGGCGTCTTTTTACCCGGTTTTTGAGGTGCAAAATTCATGGTTTGTTTTGTGATTATGCGCAAAAAACCTTGACATTAGGGTCCCATTGACTTAAATGGGAATAAGCGCGCATTATGCACACGGTGTGCTTTTTTGCACATTGTTTTCCGCGTTGCGCGCTGCACAAAAAACGGGAGCACAAAGCCATCGTCGGTGCGTAAACACAGCAAAAAATTGATCGAATACAGTGAAGTTCCCTGTACTTAAAATAACGTTGAGAAAAATAAGCAGAATATGACTCATCAAAGGAAGAAAAAAACGTTGACATTAGGGTCCCGTTGACTTAAATGGGAATAAGTGCGCATCGGACACACAGTACGGTTTTTTGCACATTGTTTTTTGTGTTGCGCGCTGCACAAAAAACGGGAGCACGGAGCCATCGTCAGTGCATAAACACAGCTAAAAAATGGATCGAATACAATGAAGTTCCCGGTACTTAAAATAACGTTGAGAAAAATAAGCAGAATATGACTCATCAAAGGAAGAAAACGCGCGTAGAGACGCAAGAAAAAAAAAACATACCTACAAACACATGAGATAAGCGTTTATTTATTGCAATATTATAAGTCGTGAACAAAGCCTAAGGAAGAGTCCACACAAGCCGCCAGCCACATACAGCTAAAACCACACCTGTATGTGGCTGGCGGTTATATGAGGGGGGGGGCTTTGGCAGTCTGTGGTCAGTCACTTGTGTGGCCTCAGCCTAAGTCTAATTGTAAAGGGTCATTGCTGCCAATTTGCTACAGACATACAGTGTGGGAAATAAGTATTTGATACACGGGCTATTTTGCAAGTTTCCCACCTACAAAGAATATTCTGTAATATTTATCGTAGGTACACTTCAACTGTGAGAGACAGAATAAAAAAAAAAATCTCTAAAATCACATTGGATGATTTTGAAATAATTAATTTGCATTTTATTGCATGAACTAAGTATTTGATACAGTTGAAAACAAAACTTAATTTTTGGGAAACTGAAACCTTTTTTTGAATTACAGAGCTCAAATTTCCGTAGTTCTTGACCATTTTTGCAAAACTGCAGCAGGGATTTTGGCCCACCCTCCTACAAACTTCTCCAGCCTTTCAGTTTGGGGCTGTCACGGGTACATTATTTCAGTCCTAAAAAGTTTTTAACGGGGGTTCGGGTCTGGAGACGGTTTTGGCCACCCCAGACTTGGAATGCTTTTTTGGATCACTCCTCATTTCTCTGGCTGTGGCCCTTTGAGTCATTGCCCTGCTGGGAGATGTGCAGACCCATCTTCACTTCTTTTCTGAGGGAAGGAGGTTGTTGCTAAAATTTTGCGATACATGGCCAATATTTTTAATTTAGGTGAAAAGTTGCCGCCCCCTTTGCAGAAAGCACCCGCAAGTGTGATGTTTTCCGCCCTCATGCTTCCCTTTTTGGGGAAGTTTCTTGAGGTTGTTCTATCCTTTTCTTAAAAACCCGGGCAAGGAATTAATCCCAAAAAATTTCATTTTGGTCTATCGCCCCCAATGACCTTCCTCTCGCCCATCTGGATCCCAGATTTTAAATTGGGCAAAATTAAAACGGCCGGGGACAGTGCTGGCATACAGGTGGACCTTGCATGCCCTGCAGGTTTTTAAATTTCATGATGGGGTAGTGTTTTACTAACATTAATCTCTGAACTGTGGGTAGTCTTTGGGGCTTGCCCCAGGTCCTCCCGTGTAGTTCTCAAAATCATCCTTACCCACGAGGTGAGATCTTGCCTGGAGCCCCAGACCCAGAAAGATTGATAGTCATCTAGTGTGTCTTCTAATAATTGCTCCAAGGTATTTCAAGGGTTAACTGGGGGGGCGTAATACACCCCCATTTAGCCTTGGCCGGGGGCGGGACGGGGGGGGGGGCGGGGGGGCCGGAAAACCTCGCGGCCCATAGACAATCATTGTTGGGGCGCGTATACGCCCTAGAAATGACATGTGAATTATCTCCCCCCCTGAAATTTTCGCTGAGCAGGGAGGGGACTAATCCATAGTTCTTTTGGGGAACTGTGGATTCCGAAAAAAGGGGCCGTTTTCAGCCCGTAATTTTGCACACTTCGGCCCCAAATTACGGACCGAAATAGGCCTTTTTAAGCCTTTTGGAACATGGCCTAAGAGTTGTTGCCTTCACCAAAGCGTCCCTATTGCCCTTTAGCCATCCCAGCCTTGTGAAAGTCTACTTTTTTTGCCCCCGGGTTGCCTTAGATATTTTTTTGGGTCTTGGCCCTGGTGGAGGGGTTGGACTGTTTTGATTGGGTATGTGGACAAGTATCTTTAAATACGGGTAACATTTGAAACGGGTGCAATTAAATACAATAATAGTGCAGAGTGGGAGGGTTTCTTAAAGAAAAACTACAGATCTGGGGAAGCAGGTTTCTAAAAACAATATCAAAGTAGCAGCTTAAAGAGATTCTGTGGCCATTCCTGACCGGTCTGTTTTAGTAAGAACTAGTGTTCCCAATAAAATAAAAATCCTGGGACATCTTTCCTCACATCTCTGTGTTTTGCTGTTCCTCCATTTTTTTTTTCCTAAAAAATTATTATCAATCTGTAAGCTGGGTGTTACCACTTGGGGGGGGGGGGGAGGGTTCCTTGCACAGTCCAACATTATCCACTCAATGCTGGCAGTCAGGGTGGGACGGGACACACCCCTCTGAAATCTGTCAACACCCATCTGTCTGATTCAGTGATACATTTCTTAGTAGGAACAACAGAGGAACAGCACAACACAGAGCTATAAGAGAATATGCTCCAGAATTTCCATTAAACAGGGAATGCGACCGATTAAAAAAAAAGACAGCCCGAGAGGTAAGGCCCTTTTTGAACAGAACTTCTTGGCAGAGGAGGTAACTAAAGAACTTCTAAAGTGAATTACCCCCTAATTATTGGGCAGCCCTGCAGCATGCCCCCAACCTATACCCCCAGAGTTCTCCACACCCCATACACTTGAGTTTGCAGACCCCCATCTGAGCTGTGAAGGGCTCGGTGCACAACGTTGCTGGTTTGCAGATTTTATAATTATCTTTATAAAAATACATAATGTTCAGTTTTTACTGCAAATGATTTTCCTGAGATTTCGGGGAAATTAAAAATTTATTTAAGGCCCAATTACCTTTTAGAGCTTTACCTGTTACAGCCATAATTTTCTTTTGTTTTAAAAAAACATTGCCCCCAAATCGGATTTCGGGGAAAATATAGAAACATGTTTTTTAAGAGATTTTTTTCAACTAATCCTGGATTAGGGGCCCCTTTTCCTTAACATTTACTGCTGCAGAATATGGAATGAACAGACTGTGAGAGGCGTCAGATATGAGTGAGACGACGGGGGGCCTAATGGGGTCAGGCCATGTCAACTGGGGTTTGGGGGCCCATTTGTGGACGTTCCTGCAATCCACCAGTGGAGTTATTCTTGGGAACCACCATGGGCTCTTTTTGGGGGACCAAGTGGAGGTGATTTTTTGGGGACCACCAGGGAGTTACTTTGGGAACCATGACCTGATTTTTGGGGGGACCACTAGTGGACTTGATTCCGGAGCCCACCAGGGTTTATTTTGAGACCCACCAGTGGAGCTGATTCTTGGGGACCACCAGTGGAGATGATTCTTGGGGACCACCAATGGAGTTCATCATTGGGACCACCAGTGACCTGATTCTTGTGGACCACTAGTGGACTTGATTCCTGGAGCCCACCAGTGGAGTTCATTCTTGAGACCCACCAGTGGAGCTGATTCTTGGGGACCACCAGGGGAGTTCATTCTTGGGGCACACAAATGGATTTGATTCCTGGGGGCCCCCCAGTGGAGGTCATTCTTGGGGCCCACAAATGGAATTGATTCCTGGGGCCCACCAATGGAGTTCATTCTTGGGGTCCACTAGTGGATTTGATTCCTGTTGCCCACCATTGAAGTTGATTCTTGAGGGCCACCAGTGAAGTTGATTCCTGGGGCCTACAGATTTTTGGGGAGTTTCCAGCCTTCAAGCCCCTAGTGTTGTGTCTAATGAACATATAAACATATCTTATTGGGAACATTCCTTGAAATGTTATAGCAATAAGTAATGATGTATAAATCAAAGATCAAATGGGCCCATCTGGTGTTTGTTTCCCCTTCACGACCTTTTCATGACCCTTTGGACCTATTCCTTCCCATCTTAACATTTTGGCATTCAGTAAATAAAAATTGTGGGTCCCATCTGTGGCCCCTGAAAGTTTCTGTTCAGAACAGAGAGTTGGTTGCAATTTTTGGATCCCCTTGTTTTTTTTAATGGAGGTGGGGGTTTCATTTCAATTACACCTTTTTCGTCAATCGTCAGAGCTCCCAAAGAGTAGAATAGAGAGTGGTGCGCATGCGCCCCACCTTTTTTCTCTAGTCATCCGTCTCTTAACCCTGAAGTTAGGAAATGTGAATAACCTTCTAAGTCTCACATATATTTCCACAATAGTTAAGGTGATTGAACTAACCAGGGCTTAGCACCTGCTCTCCAAAGGCCCATTAGCATGTGTATGGCTTGTCTCTGTGGTACTTAAACCCTGGTGGGAAGCGAACCACATTATGATGCTTTGCAACTGTAAACCCAGTATACGTTTTCATGGTCAGGTAGGGGGATATAAGTGTGCCTTCACTTACAATTATCTTTCACCGCTGTAAAAGGTGCAATAAAAGAAGGTGCATGCCTTTATGGGCATTTTCTCATTCTAGTTTCATTTAAAAAAATTATATTTTCTTTAAAATTTAAGAGGGGCTCCCGGGAAACTTTTTATTTGTTATAGGGGTTTCAAAAAGATTCAATTTTAAACCTTGTAATTCATCCTGAAAAGAGTCTAACAATATATGGGTTTCTCTATGTGACTTAAATGATTGATATCAATTTTTTTTTATGAATTCTTGTTTTTGAGATGCACTAGTATATTCTAAATATTAATGCATTTGACATATCGACTGTGACCCGTTCTGACAATAGGCCCTTAGGCACTGTCCTAATGACTGAATTGTCAGTCCACACCTTCCTTTGCAGCAATATGTCAAGAAGGTTCCATAATGTAAGTCATAAACATGCTTCATCTTCCGGTGATAGCTCTTGTTACTCACTCACTACAAAACTATCCTGAGACAACCCATAGTCTACCTTTACTAGAGAGAAAAGTAGTAGAAACCTAAGCCAGTTCTACACGTATTTATTGTACAACATCTCTTCAGGGGTGGAGCCTGAGCAGGTGAACTCCGCCCTTGAGGAAGCAGAATGAACACAGATCCAACAACACTCCATAACTACATCGACAACACTATCCTAAGGATGCTGCTTCTAGGATATGAATTTCCTTAGGTTCTACTATTAGAATAGACACAATACTTTTTCTTGTAAGAAATGGAGCCTTTTCATTAAAATGAAATTAAAAAATCAATTATTTTTTTCCCTCTTTATAGAAATAAAACTTACAAATGGCCCCTCTTTATGTTGGAGTAGCTCCGCTCCATTAACCCGTCGCTGCAGCACAGAGGCTGATAAACAGCTTTCTTGACCACACAATACAATATTTGATTACACACTACATTGACTTCATAAGCAAGTCGCCATATAACATTTTAGGAAATTATATTCTTAGTGGAATTTTTTTTTTTTCCCTACTTACAACGGATTTTTTTTCCCGTCTTTTTGTGCGCGGAAAATGTTAGGTTAATGTATCACTTGGAACGTATTGTTCCATTATCTGTAGTGACCTACATTAGGGTGAGTAGGAAGCTGGGAAAACAGATTGACTGTCACAGTAATCTGCATAACAAACATTTCAGCTGGGGACAGTATGGTGAATGCTTACACGCTGTGACAGACCCACTATTATGACTACTAATCTCCCAGGCAACGTTCCCCCCCCCATCCTGCTCGGAACAGACGAGAGCTGCCAAATGGAAATCTTAACGCTACAAGCTGAAGGCTTGGGTTATCTGCAAGAGGGGAGAATTATGGGGGGAAAATTACAGCAAATAAAGACATGGCTGCAGCTAATAGGAAACAATTAGATTACAATTAGGGGAGAAGGGAAATCAGTGATGTGTTGGTAGGGGGACACTTTTGCTAATTGCTTGCTAAATTACTGTGTGTGAATACAGGTAGGAGTCTACCTTATGTAGGAGTCTACCTTATGTATGCGTCTACCTTCACAAAACGTTAAACTTTATACTTACAATGTACAATTCACCACACACTTTATAAGTTTGTACATTCAATAATGCAAGAAGAGAGTCCAAGTGCCGCTGCAATATCCACCACCCGGTAATGTTTTTTAAAATTAGAAAACCCTTTTTTAGAAAACCAGAAAAAAAAAAACTACAAAATGCTACACCCCTGCATGGAAAAGTGAAGATGAAAGGTGCGTTTAAGGAGACCCGTCCCCGAAAACGCACCTTTCTCTCTCGCTCTTCCATTGGGTGTAGCATTTTTGTATGTTTTATTTTTTTCTGGGTTTCTAATAAAAGTTTTTCTAATTTTAAAAAACATTACCGGTGGTGGATAAAGCAGCGGCACGGATTCCCCTTTTTGCATTTTTGAAACCACGAGGCGGTGGCATTTCAAGCCCATCTCCCCCAGGGGGCATTTACTTGCAGGTGAGATACCCATTTTTTTACTACGTTGTACATTCAATGGTACAAAAATTAAAAATCACTGTAAAAAATACATCCAAGCGCACCCCCCGATATCTGCAGTTCTGCTAAATAGTCCGCTGTGGGTTTAAGACGGAAGATGTGTTCTCAAGGGGAGAGGGGGGGGGGGTGTTCTTCGTCATGGGGAGAAAACCCGCCCCCCCCCCCCCCTCCGCGGCGTGGGGGAGGGCCCCAAAACAGGAAATCCCGGGGCGGTTTTGTCCTTTTTGCCGTGTAAAGGGCCCCCTAAAGGGAATGTGTTGTCAAAAAATGACTCATGTTTTTATGTTAAACACATTTTTTTAGATATTTTTGGTTATATTTTTTTAACATGTTCCATATCATTTTCAATATTTTTTGAAAATTCTTAAAGTCCTGCAGTTTGACTTTGGCCCTAGGCCCTAATAAAAATCTGACACTTTGTGTTCTGTAGAGGAGATTTTCAGTAGTCTGTCATTATCAGCACAAGGGGGTTCACAAAGGGGTAACACCAATGTGTATGATAATCAGGCCAACAAAAAATAGGAGTGTAAGCTCCCCCTCTTGCACATGATTCTTCCCAGGCCAGAGCCTAGAAAACTCTCCTATAAAAGCAATGGGACTGAGCCAGTTTTAAAAGGGGGGTTGTTCATACATTGATTCATTTCCCTCAGTCTGTTTTTTTGTTTTCCCTTTTTAAATTTCAGGGGTTTTTATGGGTTCCACAGGCTTCAATAGAAGCCAGGTCTGTGTATAGAACCCAGCGTTGCCCCTTCAAGGGGGGACTGAACAGGTTGTACCCTTAGCAACAAGCTTGGCAGCCTATCGGATTGATCAAACAGGTCTGTAGCTAAAAACGACCTGAGGAGCTGAGGGCCCCCATACAGAGGGGATATCTAGGAATAGTTAGGACCTATTAAATGGACCATTTTCCCAAAGTGATTGTTTTTGCAGTTCTTTAACAAAAAAAGCAGCAGTTTAGGAGAAACCCCCTTTTAAAAGTCCTGCAAATTTATTTTGGCCCTCTAGGCCTAATAAAAATTTTGACACTTCGTTTCTGTAGAGAGAGATTTGCGTATTTGCTAAATATCAGCACAAGCAGGGTTACACTGAAAGGAGGACCCCATTGTTATAGATAATACTGGACCCAAACTTTCAATGGAGTTTGTACGCCCCCCCTTTCCCTAGGTTCGCCTAGAAAACTCCCATAAAAAGTTATTGGGATGGTCGTTTAAAAGGGGGTTTGTCTCATACAAGGATTGTTTTTTTATGTTAAAGCCCTTGCAAAACAAGCATTTACAATATGTGTCATTTTTTCCTCCCTTTCCTGATATCCCTTTTTTGGGGCCCTGCATCAGTCTCGGTGCTTTGCTACAGACCCTGTTCTTCTTCCTGAAAGCTGTCGCACTAGTTCCCTAGTCAAAATGGCTTTTCTGCCCTAGTAGAAACCAGAAAAACACACCCTGAATTCAAAGTAAAACCCCAAAAACCAGGACTGAAGAAAGATGAATAAGTGTGAGACAACCCCTTTAAGGTCTTTGTGCATGAAGCTACTGTAAAAGCATCTCTTGATGCTGTTAAAGTCAGGCAACAATGTTGCCCCCAAACATATTGAGGGACTTAATTGGAAATCTAAAATAGAAAATAAAATAAAAAAATGGAAAAAGAAGAAAAAAATATTTACACCCGTCTTGATTTAATAAGAAAAAAAAAATGGTGACAGAATCGCTTTAAGTTGAATTGTTGTAAGTGGGAAAAAAAGTATTTTTTTAAAATGTAACCCCAGCACAAAGGTTTTTTTTTTTAGTTTTGGATGAGCGGGAAGGGTTTTTCCTTTGTTTTGCTGCCTGGCCTCATTAAGAAGATTTCACCTCTTTGTCTGTTGTTGCTGGAACGTGATTATTTGCTGGTGCAATCACTATGTAAAAACATTTAAATTTCTTATCCCGTTAATGATCCTGAGTTACATCCGTATATACGAGAGCCCGCATCACTATTTGCTGGTGCAGTCACTGTGTATTTTATTATTTCCTGTCTGATCTGGTTACATCTGTATTTATCCAGAGCTGCACCCACTATTTGCGGTGCAGCACTGTTAAAAACATTTCTATTTGTAGTGAACCCCGAGTTACATTGTATTTTATCCGAGCTGCCTCACTATTCTGCTGGGCAGTCATGTGTACATCATTACTTATCCCGTCTGATCCTGATTAATCCTGTTTTTTCTCCAGAGCTGCACCCTATTCGTGGGGCAGTCATGTACATAATTACTTTCTGTACGATCCCCAAACTACTTTGTATTTACTCCAGGCTGACTCACTTTCGTGGGGGCATCACTGTGACTAATTAAATTACTTTCCCGTTGATCCTGAGCTACATCCCGTTTTTACTCCAGGTGCATCCTTTCTGCGTGAGTCACTGTACTAATTTTTTTTCCTGTAGTGCCCTGAGTTACATCCCGTATTTTAAAATCCAGAGCTGCACTCACTTTCTGCTGGGGAGTCACTGTGTACATACATTACTTATCTGTACTGTCCGAGCTACATTCTGTATTATACTCAGAGCTGCACTCACTATCTGCTGGTGCAGCATGTGTACATTCTTACTTATCCTGTACTGACCCCGAGTTACTCATGTTTATACTCCGAGCGACTCACTTTTCTGCTGGGGCAGTCATGTGTCTAATTATTTATCCCCGTAGTCCTGAGTTACATCCTGTATTTTTCTCCAGAGCTGCACTCCTTTTGCTGGGGCCCCGTCACTGGTTTCAACATTACTTATCCTGTACTGATCCCCGAGTTACATCCTGTATTATACTCCGAGTCACTCAATGTTCTGCTGGTTATTTTTGGAAACACTCAGCAAACATGTTTATAGTCACCCCTTTTCTTTTCTTAAAGCTTTGAGCTCCATTGATACTGGGGGCGGTTGTATTGTGTTTATGAAAGATGTAAACTGAATGTAAATCACTGGAGCATTTTACATATTGTGAATAAGCAGGAGGTTTTTAAGAGTGAGTCAGTAAAATGCACCCTTGTGACTGCAAAATGTGCATAGAGAAATAATTTTCTAAGACCCGGGGCCCATGTTGGATAAAGCTTTAAGCCCCTTTGTTTTCATACACCAGTGTACAATCACGGCCACTTTATTAGGGACCTTGTCCAACTGCTCGTTAAAACTTAATTTTTAATCAGCCAATCACAGGCGGCAACTCAGTGCATTTAGGATTAGATGGTCAGACAATCTCCCGCAGTTCAAAACGGCATCAGTATGGGGAAGAAAGGTGTTTGGTGCCTTTGAATGGATGGTTGTTGGTGCCAGAAGGGCTGGTTGAGTATTTAGAAATGTGATCTCCCGGGATTTTACGCACAACCCCTCTCTAGGGTTTACAGAAATGGTCCGAAAAAAAAAAAAAAATCCCGTGAGCGGGAGTCCTGTGGGGGGGAAAAACCTTTTGATGCCAGGGTCAAAGGAGAATGGGCAGACTGGTTCGAGCTGTTTAAAGGCAACAGGACTCAAATAGCCACCCGTTCAACCCAAAGGGAGGGAGAAAAGCACTCTGAACGCACAGTACGGCCAACTTTAAAAGGGAAAAAAAGGGGGTACAGCAGCAGAAGGGCCACACCCGGGTGCCACTCTTTCAGTAAAAGAAAAGGAAACTGGGCTCCAAATTTTCCCCAAAAATCATGAAAATTTTGGGAAAAAGAAGATTGGAAAAAGTTGCTGGTTGATGAGTCCGATTTCTGCTGCGCATTCGGATGGTGGGTCAGAAATTTGGGTCAAACAACATGAAAGCATGGGTCCATCCCGCCTTGTTCAACGGTTCGGGGTGGTGGTGGTGTCTGGTGTGGGGGAAAATTTTTTGGCACTTTTGGCCCCTTGGTACCAATTGGCACGTTGCAAAACTTGTGGGAAAACTAGCCCGAAGAAATTTAGGGATTCTGAAGGCAAAAGGGGGTCCAACCCGTTACTAGCATGGTGTACCTAATAAAGTGGCCGGTGAGTGTATATACTGATATCATATATTGTTTGGTAATTTTCTTATACTCCATTTGCATCCACAGCAGCAGGGCTGGAAGCAGGGTCAAGCAAGGGTGAACAGATGCCAGGGCCCACCGAGCTTGAATGGCCCATGGCAATCCGAGTAAATCTGCTCAGTCCAGTGGGCTTACTGTGACTGATGCCTAAGGGCATAGATGGATCTGGCTCTTCACAGCTGCATTCACAATTCTGCCAAGCGTACCATGATGTATGCAGAGACTGAACCAGCAGGGATCGTTACATCATGCAGCCTGAGAGCTAACAGGAAACAAGCTGCATCTTGCACGCAGCTCTGGATGTAACTGGAGTACAAAAATGGTGCAGGAAAAGATACCCATCTAGTTTTAACCTTTTAAAGGTTAATAAGCCCTGCTCCGTCTTCAGTGCATGATGCAAGTCGTAAAACGTCACAGCTCCATTCAGCAGAACTCAGACCTGTCTCCATCTTTACGTCAGTAAATATCCCAAAAATATAAAATCATTAAAGCAGACAAAAAGCTGCATTACAGAAATGTCAGGGAATGTCACCGGTCTCGGCTGGGCTCCTGGAGCCTGCAGTCATTCTGCCATACATCATGACAAAGCTGCTCTGTGTCCTGCGAGGTTGTGAGACCTGGCTAGGCATTATACCCCCCGGGGTCACCGCTGCTGCTGACCCATGCAGTCTGAGGGCAGCAACACTGGGAAAAGATTTCTAGTTCAATGGTCGCAAATGTTTCTGTACAAGTTTTCAGCAAACCAATGGAGACCTCACACACGGATGATTGCCGTCCATGCTGAAGTCTGATCTGTAAACTCAAGAGCAACAAAGTTGGGTAAAGCTGTCAAATAAAACGTATAGAAGAATAAAGTGGTGAAAAAGGTTCATGGATTACATCCAGAAACAACAATCTCAAATACAGGAGTTAAAACACTAAGGGCTTGTCCCCACGGCAAGGGTTTACACCCAGTTTTACAGACGGTTTTCGGTTTTGAAAGCCGTCTGTAAACCGATTGTCAACATTTATCCAACAGAGGGCGCATGGGCTTCCCAGCTCCTTTCCCATAATGCCTTATGATATGCAGATGCTTAGCAGAGGGCAAAAAGGCAATACATAGGTCTACACGCCGTTCATTCAGTGCTCTCTTCAAGGAAAGATGTTCCCTTTTCTGAGCCACTCATTGCCTCCCACACAGCCAGCCAGTATCGCTGTGCTCTGCACTGATGAGGGACCAACAACCTAAAACAGCTGTCTGCAGATGAGAGATACTTGGCTTGGCTAAATATCCTTTTTGCTTTCTCAAGACTTGGTGGGTCAAAAGCAAATTGAGGATTTGTTACATCCAACAGAGGGGGCCTTTTGGGGCTTCTCAGCTTCTTTCCCATAATGCCTTGTGATATGCAGATGCCTAGTAGAGGGCAAAAAGGCAATAAATAAGTCTATACGCCGTTTGTACGGTGCTCTCCTCAAGGAGAGATGTTCCCCTTTCTGAACCTTTTACACAAACATTAATGGAAAATCCGTGCAGCAGTCCCCACTTCACTGATTTTCTGCCGGACGATTTCTTAGACCGCCGGCGCTCCGAAAAAATAGAACATGTTAATTCTTCCGCCCCGGTTTTTGGGTGGAACATGAACATGTGGGCGCGAAGGGGAAGGTCTTGAATCCGCAAACCGCAGAGGAAAGCCGCCCCCCTGCATGCCAAAAACAGACCAAATACCAGTCGGAATTTCCGACCGGTATTTGGTCTGTACCGTGTAAACGCGGCCTAAGGTTATGTTCACACGGCTGATTTTTATGTTGTTTTCAGAGCAGTTTTCATAGTGTTTCCGCTCCCAAAACAGCATCCAAAATGCCTCCAAAACGCCTCTAGTTAATTCTCATTGATTCCTATGTAAAACAGCAATTTAGTTCACATACGACAAGGTTTTTACGTGTGTGTTTGGTGTTCTTTGGAAGCTGTGTTTGGCGCTGAAAAAGAAGCGTCTGTTCAATTCTTGAAGCCTTTTGAGCACTGAACCTGGGCGCAGTTTTTTACACATTTTTGGAGTGTTTTTGCCGCACTTTTTGACCTGGCTATTTAAACATAGTTGCCCAAAATTTTTAATGTGAAAATGCTGGAGACTCTTGTGGGCGGCGCGCGTAGCGCGCCGCGGCAAAAATTTGCATGGAAAACGCCCCTTTTTGTCGGTATGCCCGCCCCTTCAAAAGCCACACCCCCTCCACCTAACTGCAAACGGCTTTGGAAAGAAAGCCAGGTAGATGCCCTTATAGCCAGGTAGTAGCCCCCCATAAAAACCCGGTAGTGCCCCTTACAGGCTGGTAGATTGCCCCCTTGTAAACCAAGTAGATTGCCCCCTCTGTAGCCAGGTAGAGCCAAATTTGTAGCCAGGTAGATGCCCCCCTTTGTTAGACAGGGAGGTGCCCCCCTTTGTTAGCCAGGTAGGTGCCCCCCTTGTTAGCCAAGTAGTGCCCCCATGTTAGCCAGGTAGTGCCCCATCTTTTAGCCAGGTAGTGCCCCCATTGGGTTGCCAGTATGCCCCCTTTGGTTGCCAGTTAGTGCCCCCATTGTTGCCAGGTAGTGCCCCCATTGTTTGCCAGGTAGTGCCCGCCATCTTTTAGCCAGGTAGTGCCGCCATCTTTAAGCAGGTAGTGCCCCCATCTGTAGCCAGGTAGTGCCCCCAATCTGTTAGCCAGGTAGTGACCCCTATCTGTTAGCCAAGTAGTGCCCCCATCGTTACCAATTAGATGCCACCCATCGTTAGCCCAAGTAAGTGCCCCCCGATCTGTTAGCCAGGTATGGCCCCCAGGGTTGCCAGTAGTGCCCCCATTGTTGCCGAGGTAGTGCCCCCATTGGTTGCCAAGGTCGTGCCCCCATTGTTGCCAGGTAGTGGCCCTCATTGTTTGCCAGGGTAGTGCCCCCATTGTTTGCCAGGTATGCCTCCCATCTGTTTAGCGCAGGTAGTGCCCCCATCTGTTAGCCAGGTAGTGCCCCCATCTTTAGCCAAGTTAGTGCCGGCCCCTCTGTTGCCAGGAGTGCCGCCATCTGTTAGCCAGGTAGTGCCCCCATCTGTTAGCCAGGTAGTGCCCCCTCTGTTGTGCCAGGTAGTTCCCCCATCTGTAGCGAGGTATGCCCCCTTTGTTGCCAGGTAGTGGCCCCCTTTGTTGCCAGGTAGTGCCCCCCATTGATCCAGGGTAGTGCCTCCCTCTGTTGGCCAGGTATTGCCCCCTCTGTTGCCAGGTAGTGCCCCCCATCTGTTAGCCAGGCGTAGTGCCCCCTTTGTTGCCAGGTAGTGCCACCCATAGTTGCAGGTAGTGCCCTCTGTTGCCAAGGTAGTGCCCCCTCTGTTAGCCAGGTAGTCCCCCCCCCCAGCTGTTACCCGTAGTGCCCCCTTTGTTTGCCTAGGTAGTGCCCCCTTTGTTGCCCAGGTAGTGCCCCCATTGTTGCCGGTAGAGCACCCATTGTTGCCAGGTATGTGCCCCCTCTGTTTCCGAGGTAGTGCCCCCTCTGTTTAGCCAGTAGTGGCCCCCATCTGTTACCCATGTTGGGCCCCCCTTTGTTGCCAGGTAGTGGCCCCCATTGTTTGCCAGGTGATCCCCCAATTTGGCCAGGTAGTTGCCCTCTCTTTAGCCCAGGTAGAGCCCCCTAAAGCTAAAAAAAATAAAATAAAATTAAAATCCACTCACCTTACCCGAGCCTCCTGCAGCGCGGCCCAGCTCCTGCCCGATCTCACAGCGCGCAAGGGGGAAGTGAGAGCAGCCGCCCGCAGTCACTCACTCCCCTTCAGCCGGGCGCAGTCACTTCCCCCTGCGCCGCTGAACAGTATATTGTTCTGCGCACACACCGGCGCCAATACATACAGGTGAATGAGGAGGAGGGAGCGATCCCTCCTGCCTCCCTCCCAGCACAGTGAGACCGCGGGCGGTGATCGGCCGCTGCGGCCGCTTGCACCCGCCTGTAGGAGGCGGTCCCCCGGCGGCGCAGAGTAGCGCACCAGCGCTACTCTTGCGCCGCGGTAATTTAAAGGACCCCCGCCGCCTGCAGGCGGCGGGAGGAATGCCAACTCCCCCGGGAGGGCGGGAGGGGACCCCAAATAGCGGGACCCCCCCGCCAAAAACGGGAGAGTTGGCATGTATGCTATTAATTGGTATGACAAAACAGTGTTAAAAACTTCATCCAAAACCTCACCCAAAACCTTGACCAAAAGCACGTCAAAAACATGCCCAGAAAATTGTCTAAAACCTCTTCTAAAGAAGCGTGTTTCAGGTGAGGTTTTGATGCTTTTTTGGGTGCTTAAAAATCAGTATCCAAATAAGCCGTGCGAACATACCCTAAGAGCCATGTTCACAACTGCTTAAAATTGGCCGTATTTCGGTCCGTAATACGCGCCGGAGTACGTCAACATTACGGGCTGAAAAAACGGCCCATTTTCATTAAACGGTAATACCACAGTCTCATAGAGAACTATGGATTACTCTCCTCACCCGCTCGCGAATACGCCGTGCGGGACGATAATTGCATTGAATACTAGCGGCGTATACGCGCCGCTAGCAGTGATTGTCTATGGGCCGGCGAGGTGCCGGCCCCCCACCGCTCCCTCCCCCCCGCTCCCGCCCCTGCCCCCGGCCACACTGCGTAACTGCGGGTGAACATAGCCTAAGAGTGCTTTCACACACAGGTGCATTTTTGGTGCATTTTTTAAATACGTTTTTGAATGCGTTTTTGCACCTTCCTGCACCAAAATAGCACAAAAAAGCATCCGGGAAAAAAGCACAAAAAAGCATCCAACAAGTGCATAAAAAACGCATTCAAAACGCATCAAAAACGGACTTGGGTGTTAGATGCGTTTTTGATGCATTTTTCGGATGCGTTTTTTTCTGCAGAAAGGCACATCAATTGCTTTACATTTCTGCACATAAAAATCATCCAAAACGCACCAAAAAAAACGCACTGTGTGAAAGCCCACTAAGGGCAACATAAATAAGTGGTCATTTGCCAAAAACTGCCGCATGTCCGACACTTTTATATGCGCCAATTCTTAGGGGGCGTGTTGCACCAGATTCATAAGATTTGACACATTTATGAATGTGATTATCACAGTCGTGATATTATATATGGCTTAAATATAACTTTTAATATTTGACATCTAAAAATTGTTATTGACAACCTGTTATTCGTCAGCGTTATGGACAACAAATGTCATCAAAGAAATACCACACTAAGTACTTAATCCATTTAGGGACAGTTGTGTAGTTTCATGGATTGCTGGTATCTTCTTCATACGCGTTCAGGGTGTGCTTTGGTGCAATAGTCCGTAGTGCTCTGAATAGCTGCAAAAAGTTATGGACCGAGACAATAGTAATAATTCTCCCTATTTAATGACTACATCTCACACCTACTACACAATCACGGACTTATTGCCCTGAAAAGGAAAGCCCCATATAGCACCAACTGATCCTGGGATACCCCTATGACCATAAATATCTGTCCCACGAAAGTCAGATGTAGATGTCATTAGCTCAAACTATTCCCAAACTCCTGACTATTGTTGAGCAAACAGTAAAAAGTTCTAGTTCGATTAGACCCTTGAACTTTTGTGAGTTCAAGTTCAGGAGTTCTTTTTCGAACTATCGAACTTTTTGAACGCCCCATTAAGTCAATGGGAGAAGAAGTTTCTGGTTAATTTTATACCTATACAGGTGAGAATGAAGCGGAATCACCATCCATAACAGTAACTGGATACATGGAACAACTTAGTGAAGAAATTTGGCTCTAGGAGTGACAAAAAAAAATTTGAGAGGCTAAGATACTTCATTCCTTTCAATGGTAACTGAAAGATAGGACAGCTGTAAGCAGGGAGTACTGTAGAGGTCAGTCGGTAGCAACTGCATACGGTCCCCCTGCATACTGAGAGGCCCCAAAAGCCCTTTTGAAACACATGATTTTCTGGATTTGTTTTCCTCTTTTGTCTCTCATATGTTGAGTTCGACGACCTATGGTATCAGTTACAGGCCTCTCTCAACTTTTTCTGTGGGAGAACTTGCACAATTGGTGGCTGATAACATACTTTTTTCCCCACTGTACATTAGACTTTGCCATTCTGAAATCAGTACACAGATGTAACCAAAGAGGGTCCACTTATATAAGTATACCGTATGTATCATGGAATTAGCCCAACGGGAAAAAAAAGTATTTTCTAAATAATATTGCTCCCATGGTTCAGCATGTTTTTAACTTCCTTCCATTATATTTTCTGTGGGCTTTCTGCAGTTTTATATCAGCTGCTTGATGGCAGGAAGCTCAATAGTTCTGTGTGTATGGAAACAGCATTGTGTCCAGCCCAGGAGATCGGGTGACCAAAGGGATGTGGCTTTATCAGGGCTGCCTGTGAAGCCACACCACTTTAATCCTTCCTCTTTATGCTTTTAATATGATACTCATGTTGGGAGGGAGGATGATAGACAAAACACAGCTAAGGATCTTGGGGACTTGTAGTTTTATCAAGCAAAGAAAAACACTTTGGGTGACATGTAGGATCGGGTTTTTCACCCTTTTCTGGCATACAATGCACCTAACTGTGCTGGCTACCATGTCTAATGCGACTAATGAATGTGTTAGGCGCATTATTCGTAAGACTCGAGGGGTGTTTCTGGGGGCGTGTCACATACCACAAATCTAATATTAGACAACATATATGAATGTGGTTCGCGCAAAACTGTACACATACTACCTGCTCGGGACAGGCAGAAACCTAATCTCACTGTTGGTCTGAGGAGCCTGAGGAGTCGAAGTGGAGCTAGATTTACTGTTAGGGTGCGTTCACTGTGACCGCCGACGGCCAGTGACAAATACCCGTGTTCGGTGCTCAACTCCTAAATAAACCCGCGATGAGCCCTCCTCCCTCCCTTTGAGGTGTTCCGGTTTCTGGACGGAAGAATGAACATGCTCAATGTACATTGAGCGACCCGCGGGCGGAAAAAACAATTGTGCTCATTTTCGGCCGTTTTTTTAGGCGGTCTGAAAAACCGCAAACCAGCTAAAAAATAGGCCGAAAACCCGTGCAGTGGGGACATGCCCTTAGGGCAAAAAATGTCCAATATTTCTCAACTTCCACCAGTGCAATAATAAAAAGTAATTTATTCTAATTAGCGAACTGTATAAAATTTAATTATTAAAATTGAATGAAAAATAATGAATCAATTTTCAATAATATGAAAAAAATATAACATCCCCAAAATATAAAAATATCTACTATGAAATGTTAAACTTAGTAGAATCTAAAACAAATTTAATTAAAAAAACCCATTAATTATATTTTCAGATTTTTATATTTTCCATTTTTACTACATTAAATTTTAAATTTACTTTTGCTGCTCTCAACCTTTATTCTACATACAGCAAGAGCCAGCACAGCACAGGTCTTGCTGGGACTTGTGGTCCTCCAAGTAGGATCAGTCGCATAGTTTATATTCACTGACATGCTATTCTAATGACTTTTCTTTTATTTCCAGCCGATCTATAGCTTTTATACATGTTAGCCGCATTGCATTAGTTCCGTAATGCGCGAAACACATAGACGAGGCATGATGAACTTTAGACACCATTTATAATTGCACAAAAACCACTTTCATACATTCAGGCGCATTATACCCCGAAAACGAGACTCGACAATTCACTTTGACGCGCCTGCGTTCATACAGGTCGCCCTTTGAGGCAAGCATTCTCTTACAGCTTCACTGCTTATTCCCAGTTGTCTCCTTGCCCTGGTCACGGTTACCACCACCCTCATTGCACAGATGCCCGCATCCTACATCCTAGTAACCCCCTCCTGCTCTTCAGCTGCATTGTGTCCTGTTGCTATGATCACCCATTCTGTACTTCTAATCTACTCACTTTGAACACCAATTAAAAGTTATTATTCTCACCTTTTTTACATTCTGTCATTGCTCGAGCAGGGACGTTGTACATCTCATAAACTGTTATATTGTGTATTTCCTGAATTTGCTGCATTATGTAAGTTGTTTTTATACTCATTATACTGCCCAACTCATTATCTTGTCTCTTCCTAGAACCTTCAACATGCGAAGTTTTTGGCATTGCTTTTCCTTTTAGATATGGTTTTATATATGCATAGTTACATACACTCCCCGGGCCACTTTATTAGGTACACCTGTTCCAACTGCTCGTTAACACCTTAATTTCTAATCAGCCAATCACATGGCGGCAACTCAGTGCATTTAGGCATGTAGACATGGTCAAGACAATCTCCTTGCAGTTCAAACCGAGCATCAGTAGGGGAAGGAAAGGTGATTTGAGTCCCTTTTAAAACGTGGCATGTTGTTGGTGCCAGAAGGGCTGGTCTGAGTATTTCAGAAATTTCTGATCTCCTGGGATTTTCACGCACAACCAACCTAGGGTTTACAGAGAATGGTCCGAAAAAGAAAAAAACATCCAGTGAGCGGCAGTCCTGTGGCGGAAAATGCCTTGTTAAATGCCAAGGTCAAAGGAGAATGGGCAGACTGGTTCGAGCTGATAGAAAGGCAACAGTGACTCAAATAGCCACCCGTTACAACCAAGGTAGGCAGAAGAGCATCTCTGAACGCACATACGGCGAACTTTGAGGCAGATGGGCTACAGCAGCAGAAGACCACACCGGGTGCCACTCCTTTCACCCTAAAAACAGGAAAACTGAGGCTCCAATTTGCCCAAGCCCATCGAAATTGGACAGTAGAAGATTGGAAAAAAAAACGTTTGCCTGGTCTGATGAGTCTCGATTTCTGCTGCGACATTCGGATGGTAGGGTCAGAATTTGGCGTCAACAACATGAAAGCATGGATCCATCCTGCCTTATATCAACGGTTCAGGCTGGTGGTGGTTTTGTCATGGTGTGGGGGAATATTTTCCTTGGCACTCTTGGGCCCCTTGGTACCAATTGAGAAATCGTTTGCAACACCTTTTGGAATCTATGCCACGAAGAATTGAGGCAGTTCTGAAGGCAAAAGGGGGTCCAACCCATTACTAGCATGGTGTACCTAATAAAGTGGCCGGTGAGTGTAGTTTGTAAGACTGATTAAAAAACAGACGTTCATCTAGTTAAACCTATTGTGCTAAAGTGTTGATCCAACGCATCAGAGTCTCCCCCACTTTCACCAGCTTCAAAAACAGCCTGAAAACACATCTCTTCAGAATAGCCTATAGCCCACAATAACCCCGCTGCCACCAACCCCCATGTCTGCCCATCACCTTCTGTCTTTTTCCCTCCTTCCTTGTAGATGGTAAGCCCTCGCGGGCAGGGTCCTCTCTCCCTCTGTACCAATTCTTAGTCATTTATTGTCACAATTGTACTCGTTTGGTGTATGTTGTGTATGTAACCCCCCCTCGAATGTGCAGCGTTCTGGAATCAATGACGCCTAAAATACATAAAAATAATAATAATCCAGAGGAAGGCAAAAACCGCCATGAAGTAGAAGCCAATTGTCCTCATATTAGGGAAAAAAATCCTTCCTGACTCCAATCTGGCAATCAGAAAAAATCCTTGGATCAGTGACCCCTCTCCAGAATCCTGGTCCCCAAAAACTTTTATATTATTACATCTAGAAATGTATCCAGACCCCTCTCCAGAATCCTGGTTCACTATAACTTGTTATATTATACATCTAGAAATGTATCCAGACCCTTCTCTAGAATCCTGGTCACTATAAACTTGTTATATTTTTTACATCTAGAAATGTATCCAGACCCTTCTTTCCCGAATCCCGGCACTAAAAATTTTTTTTATTAATCTAGAAAGTATCCAGACCCTTCCCAGAACCCGGTCACTATACTTGTTTATTATTACATCTAAAAATGTATGCAGACCCTTCTCCAAAAACCCTGGCACTAAACTTTTCATTATCACACAGAAATGTCTCCAGACCCTTCTCCGAACCCCGGTCACTAAACTTATTCATTATCAATCAGAATGTCTCCAGACCCTTCCCGAACCCCGGGGTACTATAACTTGTTTATTTTTTACATCAGAAATGTATCCCCCCCTTCCCCGAATCCTTTTCACACATTGTTAAATTTTTACATCTAGAAATGTGTCCAGACCTTCTCCAAATCCCGGTCATATAACTTGTTATATTATTCATCTAAAATGTACCCCCCTTTCCAGAATCCGGGTCACTATAAGTGTTATATTATTACATCTAAAATGTATTTTTATTATTATTTATTTATTTTGGACGCCCTTGATTCCGGGCCTGTACATTTCAGGGGGGTACATAAAAAACATGGTCAAACAATTAAAAAGGACAAAAAGGACTAACAAGGGTAAGAGGGAAAGAGGCCCCTGCCCCGGGGGCTTAAACTACGGGGAAAGGGGGTGAAAACAGAAGGTGAGGGGAGACATTTTTTGTGGGGGGGAGCAGTGAAACCCACGGTTAATGGGGTCATAGGCAACCCTGAAGAGGTGGGTTTTCAGGTTACTTTTGAACCGGGTTTGAGAGGGGGGGGAGAGTTGAGTGTTGGGGCAGTGGATTCCACGGTGGGGGAAGCACGGAAAAGTTTTTGGAACGGTTATGTGGGGGGTGATAAAGAGAGCAAGGAAAGGTCCTTTGAGGGGGCGGGGGTTTTGCGTGGGGGGGGTATTGGAATTAGAGCAGGATTATGGAGGGGAGAGGTTAGGGAGAGCCTTGTGGTCAAGGTTATATTTTGAACGGATTCGCTGGGAAATGGGACCCAGAAGGGTCGGCATAGGGGAGAGGCAGGGGAGAGGAGGAGAGAGGTGAATCAGAGGGGGCACAGTTTTAGGAGGGTTTGAAGGGGAGCGGGGGGTGCTAGCTGGGAGGCCACAGAGGAGGATTTGGGAGTAGTCGAGGCAGGAGAGAGAGGGAGGGAAACATTTTTTTGCTTTCAAGTTAAGAAATGACGGTTTTGGAAATTTTTTTTTAGGTGGGGGCGACAGGCAAGGTGGGGGGTTTTGGGATGTCGGTTTGAAGGACAGTTGGGTCAAAGATTATCCCAAGGCAGGGGACCTGTGGTTGGGGGTAAAGTGTAGCCATTAACAGTGATAAGAGATCGGGGGGAGAAATGGAGGGGGCGGGGGGAAGATAATGAATTCTTTTTTCTCCATGTTTAGTTTTAGGAGACGTGGGGGAAAGAAGGGGGAAAATGGAGGACAACGGGGCCCCGGGAGAAAGAGAGCATATCTGGGCAGATGTAGATTGTGTGTATCACATACGGGTGGTATTGAAACCGTGGAAGCAAGACTGCCCAAAGGTAAGGGTGTAGATAGAAAAGATAGGGGGGGCCCAGGACTGACCCTTGGGGACCCCGACAAGAGAGGGCGAGAGAGGAGGTGGATAAAGAGTGAGAAACGCTGAACGTCCGTCAGTGAGGTACGGGGAGATCCGGAAAGAGCCAAGTCCGTGATGCCGGGGAGGAGAGGTTTGTAGCGGGAGGGAATGGTCGAAGTGTCAAAGGGAAAGGGGACAGTTCTAGGAGGGAAAGCCAGAGTATTTGCGTAGGCTTTGGCAGTTGCTGGGTCTTGGTGACTTTGGTTAGGGCTTTTTCAGTGAGGGGTGGGGACGGAAGCCCGATTGGAGCGGGTAAAGAGAGATTTTGGGGGAGAGAGGGGAGGAAATTTGAAGATGGACGTGTTGTCAAGGAGTTTAAGGCGAATGGAAGCAGTGAGAGGGCGATATTTTGACAGTGAGTAGGGGTCAAGAGAGGGTTTTCTTTAGGATGGGGGGAGGGGGCCATTTTAAAAAAGGGGAAAAAGGGAAGATGCCAAGGTTAAGAAGATTAAAGAGATGATGGGGGCTGGAGATAACAGCACTGGGCAGGGATAGGGTGAAGGGATTTGGGTCAAACCAAAGGTGGTGAGGTTTGATTTGGCAGTAGAGAGGAGAGTTTGTCGGGAGGACGGGGGGAAAGAAGCGATTTTAGGGGGAAATATCATGGGGGCAGGTGAAAGGGGTGGGATGTGGGACACGCGGGGAAAAAGAGGTAGGCGGGGGGACTGCGGGTTAAGTTTTGTCTGAAAAAATTTTATTTTTTTATGGAAGTATTTTGCAAAATCATCTGCAGAGGGGAGGATGGGGGAGGGGTGCTGGTGGACGGGGAGAGATTTTGAAGGTTTTAAAAAAATTGCCCGGGGTTTTTGGGGGACAGGGGATATGAGATGGGAAATAGCCCTGTTTGGCTAGGTAGTGCGGATTTAAATGTGTGAGTGTTTCTTTATGGGGGGAAGTCATGGTGGGGGGGGGTTTTTTCTTCCAGCGGCTTTGGGCAACTCGGGAATCCGCCTCGCTGTTTGGGGGGAGCCCTGTGGCCAGGGTTGTCTGTTGTTTTTGGGGGTTTGTGTTTTTTGGTGAGGGGGGCGACAGCACGAAAATGAAGTAAAAGTGTTGTTGTAGAATTGGGTTTGCGCCTGAATCAGCAAGTGAGGATATGGTAAGAGGGGGAGAAGGAGTCAAAGATGCAAGGGTTAGGTTTTGTAGGTTCCTGCGTGGGTGGCTAGTTTTTGGTGCAGGGGGGCAGGTGGATGGTGATGGAGGAGAAGGTAGCAGATTTTTGGTCAGAATAGGGAAAAAGGGATTTGAGAGGTTAGATAGGGGGGAAAGGCGGGGTGAAGATGAGGTCCAGTGGGTCCGTCTGTGTGAGTGGCTCCAAGGTCCACTGGGGGAGGCCAAAAAGAGGAGAGTGACAGGAGTTTGTTAGTATGGGGGGGGGGGATATTTTATTGGAAGTTAAAATCTCCCCCTGAAATAGTGGGGGGTCGGTGGCAAGAAAGTGGAGGGGCCCGGAAGCAAAGTGGCAAGGGAAGGTGGTGGCAGGGCCGGGGGGCGGTAGACAACACCACTTGGGGTTTGGGGGGGGAGTAGGCGGCAGAATCACCTCGAAGGAGGGGAGGGTGAGGGAAGGGATGGTGGAATAGAAAAAAGGGAACAGGTATCTGACAGAAGAAGGCCCACCCCTCCGCCATGTTTAATGCCGGGGCGGGGGGTGTTGGGAAAAATGGGGCCCCCCATAGGAGAGTGCAGCAGGGGGGAATTGTGTCAGAGGGGTCGCCAAGTTTTGTTTAAATTTAAGGAATGAATTGCGTGAGGTAAGAGGCGTGGTGAAGGAAACTTTTTTGCACATAACTGCATTCCGAGGGCTCCAGACATGGGATAGGCGCGGGTGAGGGGGTGGTTTTAGGTTTTTGTGGTTGATAAAGTGTGTGCTGCTTGTCGTAAGAATGCCTAAACCACAGTGGGGGTGCGTGAGGGGCCCGGGGTTGGGAGATATGTCCCCCGGGAGCGAGGAGAAGCAGGAAAGTGGGAAAGGGGTTTTTTTGTGGGAAGAGAAAAAAGGGGTTTGTGGGTTTTTTTATTGAGAAGGTCTTAATATTTTTCCAGAGGTGAATAGAGGTCAGGGGTTTAGGGGAAAACAGAAGGGGAGATATGAATCCATTGCCCGCGCGGGTGTCTGAGGGGGGGACAAGGAGTTTGATGATTAGGCAGGGGCAGTGTGATTGTGGCAGAGAGGGGCATATTGGGTGCTGTTTGAGTGAGGAGCGGGAAGGGGGCTTGGTTACCCCTTTGGTTTTCCCTTTTGGTTTCAATGTGGTTTTAATCTGCAAAGTACACTTTGGAGATTGCACTTAAAGGATGTTGACTGATGCTAAAGTCATACTGATAGGGTGCACTTAATAGGGAACTTTTCTACTCTTACCAGGGGGTGAAATTGGGGGTGGGGGGTGATTTTTTGGGGGCAAAGGAAAGATTGTATCCCGACCCTTCTCTAAATCCGGTCATTATAACTTGTTCTATTATTCATCCAGGCCCTTTCTAGGGAAAAAATTTCACTCAGGGCGAGGTGAAGAAATTCACCCCCCCCCCCCCCGTAAAATAAGGCCACAAAGCAACACAGTGCTTCACCAGATAACTCCACCTGACCATGTAATACCCCCCTGAACAACAGTAGCCCCGTAGCCAGATATTGCCCTGTAGCCCGATATTTGCCTCGCACCATGATAGTTGCCCCTGTTGCCATGTAAACCCCCCTGTAACCAGATAGTAGCCCCCACAGCCATGATAGTTGCCCCTTTAGCCGTGTCCCCCTTTTAGGGCCCGTGTCCTCTGTAGCCAGTGTCCCCTGTAGCCAGTTGCCCCTTGAGCCATTGCCCCTTGTAGCCATGTCCCCCCCCGTAGCTAGTGTCCCCCCCGAGCAATTTTCCCCCCTGTAGCCACGCCCCTGTCCACTGTCCCCCCTGGTACCACTGTCCCCCCTGTAGCCATGTCCCCCCTGTAGCCATGTCCCCCCTGTAGCCCGTTTTCCCCTGTGCCCGTTGCCCCCCTGTAGCCAGTGCCCCCTTTAGCCAGGTCCCCCCTTTTAGCCAGTGCCCCCCTGTAGCCAGTTCCCCCTTGTAGCCAGTGCCCCCGTGTAGCCAGTGTCCCCCTGTAGCCAGGGCCCCCTTGTAGCCATTTCCCCCTTGTAACCAGTTGCCCCTTAGCCCCGTTGTCCCCCGTAGTAAGGGTTTTTAAAAAAATAAAAATGACTTACCTTTCCAGGATCCCTTTAGCCCCGGCCATCCCGGGGGCCCGTGTAAGCAGGTGACATCATCACACCCTTACACTCAACTTCCGGGGTGAGCCGAGACTCAGCATCGAGGGGGGGGTGGGGGAAAGTGTGCCCCCCCGCGACGCTGTGTAAGTATCACCCCAACTGAGCGTCATACATACAGGGAGGAGGAGGGGGGGAGTGATGGTCCTGTCCTCCCTGTACCGGCAGCTGCCTAAATGATGCAGTGCCGGCAGAGTCAGAGGCTAACCCCGGACGGGCGGGCGAGGGCCCCCCCCGGGGAGGGGGACCTTGGGCCCCGGGGCGATGACCCGCTTCACCCCCCCTAGGGAAAGGCCCTGATTCATCTAGAAATGTTTCCCGACTCTTTTTCCAGAATCCTGGGCACTATAACTTGTTTTATTTTACATCTAAAATGTTTCCAGACCCCTTTTCCAGAATCCTTGTCACTATAACTTGTTATATTATTTAAACTAGAAATGTTTCCAGACTCTTTTCCGAATCCTGGTCACTTAAAAATTGTTATATTATTACATTAGAAATTTACCAACCCTTCCCCAAAACCTTGTCACTTAACTTTTTATATTATTACATCAGAAATGTATCCAACCCTTCTCCAAAATCCCCCGGGGGCACTATAACTTGTTATAAAATTACACAGAAATGTACCAACCCTTTTTCCAGAATCCCGGTCCCTAAACTTTTTATTTATTACACCTAGAAATGTTCCAGACCCCTTCCCCAAAATCCTTTTTACTATAACTTTTATATTATTACATCTAGAAATGTATCCCCCCTTCTGGATCTGTTTTGAATTCCCCCTGACAAATCCTCTGGAGAGAATTCCACATCTCAGACCTAACATAAAAAATCCCTTTCTATTTTATGTAAAACTTTCTTTCCCCAATACTAGATGACGCCCCCTTGTTCTGATACAGTCCTGGGTATAAAAAATCTTGGGGGAGTCTCTATATTTTACCTTTTTATAAATTTTTTAATATTTCTCATGTCCCTCCAAAGTTATCTTTTTTCTAGACTAAATACCCCTAATCTTGCCATCTTTCTGGATATTGTAGTCCACCCAGTCCTTTCATTGTTTTTGTAGCCTTCCTTTGAACCTGTTCAAGCTCTACAATATGATTGTATATGTAAATATATACGGCTCTGATTGGTTGCTATAGACAACAAAGACAGTTTTACACCTAGACAGTTTTCATACATAAGGCCCTTAGTGTTTTTTTGCTCTCCAGCACTGCTGTGCGGATTCTCTGATATATGATATATGGCGGTATTGTTTCCATTTCTAATCATCCCTGCTGCTGTTTCAGTTTCCTCTCATTAGATGGCGGGGGCCTCTCTTATTTTGCCCCCTGAGGTCTAGTTAATCTGGTGATCTCTAGTCAGATGAAAAATAAACACTTCAAGGCTCTCAGAATTATTTGTAAAATTTATGGTACAAAAGTTGAAAACTTTAAAAATCTTTCGAAACTTGGAATTAACATCAGAGAAGAAGGTTAACATTCCAGTTATGTTGCATGGTAAATTTAGTAAAAGAAAAAAAAAAAAAAGACAACCACTCCCCTTCCAAAAAAAGGGGAAAATAAAGAATGCAAAATTTCATTTTTTAATGGAACACTGAAGGAAGGGAATAAAAAAAAAAATAAAAATGCTGAAATATTTTGTGTCCTAAATAGCTATGAGCTTGTGTACAAGGTTCCTGAAAATGGTTATGTAGCATTCACTGAGCTTAGGGTCATCATAACCCGAAGGGACAGTGCGTCTCATATCACTGCTCATAGGGAAACATTAAGGAGACATTTGCCTTAATTGGCATTAAGTCATTTGAAATGTAGGATTCGTTCTAGGAAAGATTTCCCCACGCTATGAAACTTCAGCATATGGCAGGTTTCACTGTTACCCTGCATGACCTCAACCAGCATCACTGCTGCATCTGTATTTACATATTGACTAATCCTGGATCTTTAAAAAGCCTTCTTTTGGATTTTGGGTTCTTGGTGTGAGGCTGCAGGAGCAGTGGTCACATCAAGGGTATGTGTAACCAATTGTTGCAATGTATGTACAAGAGCAAAAAAAATATATGGCTTTGTTACTAATGTTATTATCATTTCCTATTGTTTGTCTACAGCTCCTCTGCAGACCAATGCGTCTCCATGGTTACAGACTACAAACAAGCCCTGTGTAGTCTGATCCCATAGACTTGCATAACATAGTAACATAGTTACATAGTTAGTATGGTTGAAAAAAGACACGTGTCCATTAAGTTCAACCAAGGATGGGTAAAAAGTTGATGAAGGGAGGGAGACAAGGACTTCAAGTCCAGCCTCCCCACTGGTTAATACCCTGAAACCCACAAGGCAAGAACCAATCTGCTCCAGTGGAGACCTCATCTCTGGCCCCAGAGCCGCCAAGATCCAGAATATTATTTAACTATGTACGCATTAATATTGTTTAGTTTCAGGTAGTTATCTAAGCCTTTCTTGAAACTCTCTACAGTTCCTGCTGTGACCAGCTCCTCAGGCGGCTATTCCACAGATTCACAGTTCTTACAGTGAAGAACGCCCTTCTCCTCTGGAGACTGAATCCTTTTCTCTAGTCGAAGGGAATGTCCCCTTGTCTGTTGAGGGGGCTTTACCTGAAATAATTTTTCCCATACTTTTTGTAGGGACCATTTATATACAGGCAGTCCCCGACTTACATCATTCCGACTTACATCCGTCCCCTAGTTACAAACGGAGACTTTTGGGTCATGGCTGGGCATGCTGACATCACACACCGAGTCATGCCCCATAATAACCAAGTGCCAGCATGCCACAGCAGCACATGAGATACAGAAATTGAGGTGAAATCTTCTAAACAAGGGCACAAATAGCAAAACAAATGTAAAAACTGTTCCCTGCACAATCCAAAACAAAAAAACAACAACATTTTGCTGGAGTTAAATTTAATAAATGCACCTGTTCCGACTTGCATACAAATTCAACTTAAGAACAAACCTACAGTCCCTATCCCGTTTGTAACCCAGGGACTGCCTGTATTTATATAAACTAATCATGTCCTCCCAAAGCCGTCTTTTCTCAAGACTAAATAAGTTCAATTCTACTAACCTCTCCTCATAACTAAGATCATCCATTCCCCTTATAAGTTTGGTTGCTCGTCTTTGCTCTCTCTCTAGCTCCATTACATCTCTTCTATAAACCGGAGACCAAAACTGAACAGCATTCATTTCTTCCACCCGTCCCTTCTTCTTCTGTCAGTAGGTTATGAAGTTCTGGAAGATGATCAATACATTCAACATGACAATATAATGTTACAGGTGGAGTTGGCAAAGATGGAGAGTTGGGCTGAGAAATTAAGTTTGATGTGCATAAATAGCACTTACAGGAAATGAAATGTAAAATTGTGTAAAACACTGGAAAAACTGATACTGTCAAGATTATAAATTAGGTGTAGAATTGTCTTTTCTTTCTACACATATCCAATTAGATGTCCCCTAGATGAATGAGACAAGGATAATTATAATTACTTACAACCAACAGAAGCCCCCCTACCAAAGGCTATATGTCTATCCATGCATTAAAATAACTACAATGATAAAGATTTCACGTGTTGGAATAGATTAACTATTAATTATTAATTATTTTTAAACATAATATGTAAACATGATAAGATAGATAAAGTAGATAGATACAGTAGATAGATAATCTGTCTCCTAATACTCAGCCTAGTGGTGGTAACATGCTGGCTAAAATGTTATAATGTAACTTTATGCCAGTGTAGTGAAATTGTAGATTAGTGCTATAAAAAAAAAAAAAAAAAAAAAAATTAGACTGTATGTTAGGAGTAGCTCAACCCCTTAAAGGGGTTTTGCCATGAAGTAAAATTGACGTGGGAACGTTGCAAATGAAATAACAAACATTTTCACCAATCATTATTATTGAAAACTTCTGCACCGTTTTTGTTTTAGCTGCTCCTTTAGTGATCCATTGTTTACAGCTCGTCTCCAGGGGATACGACCAGGGCTGAGTAGCTCTCAGCCCTGGTTAGACATGCTCAGTCCTGTTTAGATATGCACTTCTCCTCTCAGGCAGCTACTGAGTGTTCAAACCCCAGGTGCTGTCATTGTACTCCCATCCTCTGTCCTCCTTAGTAATTAGTCAAACAGTGCAAATACTGTACATAAAAAAGAATCCTCAATCAGGTCTGTGCATTAATAAAGAGAAAAAAAAACACAGGTTTGGTTCCAGCAGGGATTTGAACCTAAGACTCTTGTGCCTGGAGGCAAAAGCTTTTCTTCTCAGCTACTCACAATACTTTACATAAACAGACCTTTCTTTGACTAGTGAGAGGACAGGCCTGGTGATGTCATCCTGCTGGGTCACATGATATGCAATTCAAGCAAATCACACACGCCCCCTTCTGATAACACAGAGCTGAAGAGCAGGATGCGGGAGGTATGAAATCAGATTGTGGCAAAACCCTTTTAATGATGCGGGGTGTCATATCAGAGCCATTTTTGTACTCTGTTCTGCAATATATTAAGTTATTAATGAAGAATAATATACAAGCGACTAGTTGTCAAGTACCGTAGGAGGACAATAAGTACAAGTACAAAACAAAAGTTTTAAAAATTATTAAAAGTTCAAAACACCCCCCTTTTGCTGTTTTACAAATAAAATAATGAAAGCCATAAAAAGTTACACATAATTGGTATCACCGCAACCATAAAAGTCTGATCTATTAAAATAAAACGTTATTAATCCTGTACGATTAACACCATAGAAAAAATTCCCAACACCAAAGTTCAATGGTTCTGGGGGGCGGTTCTGTCCACAGTTTGCGGCTTCGGCCGTCCCCCCCCCCCCCACCCTAATTATTAAATAGCACAGCTTCTGCCTGAAAACCAGACGGAAGATTGTGCACGTTCCAAGTTTTTCGGAATGATGGCGGTGTGAAAATCCGCCCAGTAGAAAACTGGGAAGTGTAGACTATTGGGCGGATTTTCCATTAAAGGAGTTGTCTCACTACATAGATTTATCTTACCTCAGTCCTGTTTTCTTGGTTTCATTTTGAATTCAGGGGCGTGTTTTATGGCTTCGACTAGGCTGCAGTACAAGCCAGGTCTGTAGCTATAGTTACCAGTGCTGGCAGCCTATCAGGAGAGATTAAACAGGTCTGTAACTATAGCGACCTGAGAAGCTGATGCAGCCCATACAAGAGGGGATATTTAGGAATAGGTAGGACACTGTTAATGGACACATATTGCAAAGTGACTTGTTTCTGCAAGATCCTTAACATAAAAAGCAATCCTTGTAGTGAGACAACCCCTTTAAAGTCTATGGGGATGGCTGACAGTCGGTTTTCAGATGGTTTTCAATCTGAAAACCGTCCAAAAAAACGACTGACAAGCTTTGCCTTGTGGACGGAGCCTAAAACCATTAAAACACTTCAGCCTGCAAAAACACAAACCATCACTTATTTCCATAGAGGGAAAAACCAAAAAGTTATTAGTTGCGGAAAATGGCCCGGTACTGAAACATGATGAAAACTCTAAAAAATTGGTATCATACCGACCTGCAGAATACAGAAAACATGTCATTTACACCGAACAGTGAACTCCATACAAACGAAATACCCACACAAATAGCACAATTGCCCTTTTTCTATCCACAGATATATATTTTTTCAGTTTCTCAGGGCATTATATGGGACGGTCAATGGAGCCATTTAAAAGTTCATCTGGATCTGCAAAAAAACAGCCCTCATACGGCTACGTAGACAAGAAAGTAAAAAAGTTATGAGTCTTGGAAGTTGATATAACGAACGCAACATCAGGAAGGAGCTACTGCTCTATGTGATAACTGTGACCATATGACTCGGGCTCGCCATTTCCTCCAGTATCCAATGTAAATCGGATCCCATTAAATACATGTTACGCTGCAGCCGTGTATCACATGTTCATTTTGCTGGAAATAAGCGGATTAGTTGTAGTTGGTTTGTCGCCTCCCCGCTCCCTGGAGCCGCGGCCTCCTGCTCTCCTGTCTTAGAGGGCAGTTTATATAATACTTTGTGATAAACGCTCATGGAGAAGCGAGTCGACTGTTAATGACATCGAATTGTGACTCATTAAACAATAATTAACTTCTACTGCAAAGCATAACTGAAGACAATAATTCAGTCCCTTCTGCTTGCTGCACCACATCCCACATTAAAGCACTAATTCATGTCATGAGCCGCTCCTATCTATGTAATATTGCATGTGGTGATATTACTGGTGCAGAGGGCATGAGGGGCGCTGGACCACCCTGTGTTGGTGGAAGCACCAGCTACATACAAGTATCCCTATAAGACCGGCATGGAGCCAGGCCTAGGTTATTGCTCCATCTATGTAATATTGCATGTGGTGATATTACTGGTGCAGAGGGCATGAGGGCCGCCGGACCACCCTGTGTTGGTGGAAGCACCAGCTACATACAAGTATCCCTATAAGACCGGCATGGAGACAGGCCTA
>JAODAL010003112.1:85000-180147 GCA_025379985.1 Phyllomedusa bahiana
GTCATTTCAGCAGCGCTCCAGCCACCTCCCACCCACTTACACTTTTACCTCCCGAAAGAAGTGGCGTGTCACTTATTTTTACGGGCGGATTCTGTGTGCCAGGGAAAACAACAGGTAATGATAGCCCTCACTGCTATGATTTTACCGTATTTGCGGGGCGCACTTTGGGCACATTACAGCACGGTTATGCCCCACAAATACTGTATGCTGCGTATGTTCACACGACATAATGTCTGTCTGTACTTTGGCGAGTAATTGCGCTTCAGTACGCCCGACGTACGTGATGACATTACGGTAATTCATCGCTCTCATTGATTGCTATGATTACCAGTTCTGGGGAGAATAAATATCGGTGAGAGCTTCAGAGGGACGCGCCGGCCACAGTGTTTTCTCTGTAAAAATACATGCTGCTGGGACGTGAAAAACGCCGTGTGAACCCCACTCTACTGAGCAAAACTTAAAGGGGATTTGCCAGGACGCAAGTTACTCACCTCATTATCAGCACAGGGAGAATGTCAACAAATCACGCTGAGTCATGAAAGCTGCAGGTCTGAGAGGGAGGGGGTGAGTAAGGAGTGAGGAATAATGGAGCGTCTCAAAACGTAACTAAAATAATGACATTGCAACAGTACAGACACAGCAGACACAGCCTCATAGACTGCACTTTCTACCCAGCCCCTTGAAGCTCATTCATTTTCCCTGTCATCAGATAAGAAGTGTTTCACGCAAGCGGGGCCTGTCAGCTCCTCGGTCGTGTCTAGTGGAAGCTTTCAGGTAACTAAGGGGGACTGAGAAATGCTGTAGCTTTCACAGGCTTCACTTTTTGTAATCACATATATTTAGAAAAGTGACTAAATACTCATTTTGGATGATCCCACGTCAACATTACATCGTGGCAAAACCCTTTAACACAAAGGGCCCGAGTCCCGGATGTTTTGGGACCCTAGCAACGCCCCTTCTCTATGGACGTTATGGCTCTTATAAGGCAAAGATGAAAAAAACGAAAATTCTGTCACCAAAGCTGGAATGGGTTGAACAGCAGATGAGGCATTGCTTCTAATGTTACCTCGGTTAAGTGCGAACAGCAAATGCATTTCATGTAAGTGTCAGCGTCCTCAGATCTTCCTCTCCGTCACGTTGTATACTGTAGATTACAGCACAGCTCATTTGTTGTTTTTCTTTCACTCGTCAAACAGAAGTAATTTCCTGTCAGGTTTCTGTGACGCTTCTATAATTCATCGAGATTCTTCTCTCTTTTCATTACAGCTGCTGCTTACTGACCGGATGATTTTGCTTTGTGGTTGTTGTTGTTGTCCTGTGATTATATTGTTAGGTAAATGTCGATTAGAATATTTTGGCACTGGAATAATCGGAGAATTGTTGTCATAGGAAGCATGTTTTTCTGTTGATATTAGAATCCATACAACAAACAAGAAAACATAGTACTGGGGCAGCGCTCTGATTTGTATAGGTTTATGGGAGCAGGGCCCAATTTCTCTTACACAGTTACCTGTCCATAATCTTCCTTCCTGACAGAGAACAGGGAGGGAAGTCACTATGAACAAAGCTTACTCCTGCAGAAGACTCATTATTTCTAACAAGATTAGCTTTTGTTTAGAATTGTTTTCTCTTGTACTTAAAGGGGTTGTCTCACTACAAGGATTGCTGCTTTTTATGTTAAAGATCTTGCAAAAACAAGTCACTTTGCAATATGTGTTCATTACCAGTGTCCTACCTATTCCTAGATATCCCCTCTTGTTTGGGCTGCGTCAGCTCCTCCGGTCACTATAGCTGCAGACCTCTTTGATCTCTCCTGATAGGCTGCCAGCACTGGTTGCTATAGCCACAGACCTGGCTTCTACTGCAGCCTAGTAGAGCCAATAAACACGCCCCTGAATTTAAAGTGAAACCAAGAAAACAGGACTGAGGTAAGTGAATCAATGCAGTGAGACAACCCCTTTTAAAGGGGTTTTGCCACGATCTAATGTTGACGTGGGATCCTCCAAAATGAGTATTTAATCACTTTTCTAAATATATGATTAAAAAAAGTGAAGCCTGTGAGAGCTGCAGCGTTGCTTAGATGCCCTTAGTTTCCTGACTGTTTACATTAGCTATGACCAGGAGCTGATCTGGCCATGCTTGAGTTGTTTTCACTTCTTATCTGGTGGCAGGGCACATGAACCAGCTTCGAAGGGAGAGGGAGAACAAAGCCTGTGTCTGCTGTATAGAGAATCTGCTGGTTGTAATGTAATTATCTGAGTAAACATGCAGACACTCTCTGCTCAGCCCTCCTCACCCCCCACCTCTCCCCACGCAGCAGTTCATATAATCTTCCTTCCTGACAGAGAACAGGGAGGGAAGTCACTATGAACAAAGCTTACTCCTGCAGAAGACTCATTATCTCTAACAGGATTAGCTTTTGTTTTGAATTGTTTTCACTACTCAGAGCACTTGTACCTTTGTTTACTGAAGATTAAATCTCTTGTACTTAAAGGGGTTTTGCCATGATCTAATGTTGACGTGGTTATCCTCCAAAAATGAGTATTTAATCACTTTTCTAAATATATCTGATTAAAAAAAGTGAAGCCTGTAAGAGCTGCAGCGTTGCTTAGATGCCCTTAGTTTCCTGACTGTTTACATTAGCTATGACCAGGAGCTGATCTGGCCATGCTTGAGTTGTTTTCAATTCTTACCTGGTGGCAGGGCACATGAACCAGCTTCGAAGGGAGAGGGAGAACAAAGCCTGTGTCTGCTGTATAGAGAATCTGCTGGTTGTAATGTAATTATCTGGGTAAACATGCAGAAACTCCCTGTTCAACCCCCCCCCCTCCCCCGACCCACAGCAGTTCATGAAAGCTACCTGCTTGGATCTTTTCTTCTCTCCTGAGCAGATAAAAGGGAGAAAACAAAACCTGTAGAGCTTGTGCACAATACAGTTATCCTCTGTGGTTTAGCCAAACAATGTTTGCTCAACTACAGAGACTGAAAACCAGCCTCGGGAGTGTGCATGGGAGGTGGAGTGATGACATCATGGAGGAGGAATTTTTTTTTTTTTTAAAACATAGAAACACAACACCCCTTTTTTCAAGGCCCAAGAGGACCGTTCAGCCTGTTAGGTGAGGAAATCACTTCTTGGCAAAACCCCTTTAAATTTGTGTAATATCTCAGCTACTTACAAAGAAGTCAAATGTGCCATCACTGTTATAGAACCACCCACAGCCTGACAAGGCCAGAGAGGATGAAAAGCTGTTTGTGACTCAGTGAACTGAGGTTTGATAAATGACACAATCTCGTTAAGATACAAATGAAATGAGAGACCCATATATCACAGTAGAAAATTAGCGTTCAGTGATCAATATGTGAAAAGAACAGAGGCATATCATAGACAACTCAATATGTGCCAGAATAACAATATAACTGAAAAAAAGAAAACCTACAAAGGCGTGCGTGTGTACATAATGACCAGGACAGAACATGAAGGGGAAGAGGAAAAGTATCAAAGCAAGGAACAGAAGTAGTGAAAGAAAAAAAAGGACGAGGGAAGGGCCATTGTGGACCCATGATTGGGAGAAAAGGGTCACAAGACCCAATAAAAAAGTAAAAAATAAAGAAAAAATAATTCCACAGCACTCGTAGTTATATGCTTATCAATAGAGAGATTAAAGAGAACCTGTCGCATAGATTATGCCCCCCTTGCTGAGGACAACACAAGCTAGTGTCAGACCTGCTGTTTCCAGCGCTGTGTCCCTTATTCTGTAAGATGCTGGAGTTTTCCTGTATTTATTGCTCAGATCTGCAGTTTTACAGCCAGAGGAGTCATTCAGAGTGTCAGTTTTTTTCAAACCACGCCCACCTGAGGCTAGCCCCGCCCACGTCAACTGACAAACCTATTACAGGCAGTCCACGGGTTACAAACGTGATAGGGACTGTAGGCTTGTTCTTAAGTTGAATTTGTATGTAAGTCGGAACAGGTAGATTTATTAAATGTAATTGCAGCAAAAAAAAAATTTGGATAGTGCAGGGAACAGTTTTTACATTTGTTTTGCTGTCTGTGCCCTTTTTTAGAAGATTTCACCTAACGTTCTGTCTATCATGTACAGCTGTGGCATGCTGGCACTTGGTTATCATGGGGCGTGACTCAGTGTTGAATGTCAGCCACGCCCCATAAGTCTCCGTTTGTAACTAGGGGACGTATGTAAGTCGGAACGATGTAAATCGGGGACTGCCTGTACTTTGAATAGGTAGAAACATGTGAATAACTGTCAGTGGGCGGGGCTAGCCTTGGGTGGGTGGAGCTAACACCTGCTCATGAATAAGATTTGAGTATTAAATACTCTAAAACTCCAACATCTTACAGAATAAGGGACACAGTGCTGGGAACAGCAGGTCTGACACTAGCTTGTGCTGTCCTCAGCAAGGGGGGCATCACCTATGTGACAGGTTCTCTTTAAGAATTTTTACAATATTCGGTTACAAATAAAGTGTTTCTATACATAAACAAGGGATCATATTTAGATACATATAGATATCATGTGCTTGTATAGCTTAAGGAAACCATGATCATATGGAACATTTCGGGTGTCCCAGCTTTTTTCAGCCAGATCACCTTGGAACAGTGTAGGAAGCATATGAAGGACTGTATGGAATGGTGAAAATCGGAAAGAAGCTTGAAGGACCGCGTTCTTGTTCCCACGGCCGCTGCCTGCGCCTTGCTTTATCCTCGTTACACTTTTTGCTCCTCCATCCTGGCGGTTCTATTGTGATTGTTGCTTCTTTCTGATTTTCAAGGCTGGGACAGCCGAAACGTTCCATATGATCACGGTTTCCTTAAAGAGAACCTGTCACATAGTTTTTGCCCCACTGGCTGAGGACAGAATGAGCCAGTGTCAGACCTGCTGTTTCCAGCGCTGTGTTCCTTATTCTGTAAGATGCTGCAGTTTTTGTGTATTTAATGCTCAAATCTGCAGTTTTCAGCCAGAAGAGTCATTCGAAGAGTCCTTCAGAGAGTCGGTTTTTTTCAAACCCGGCCAATCGGAGGCTAGCCCCGCCCACCTCAACTGATAAACCTATTACTTTGAATAGGTAGAAACATGTAAATAACCGTCAGTGGGCGGGGCTAGTCTTTGGTGGGCGGGGCTATCACCTACTCATGAATAAGATTTGAGGGGTAAATGCTCTAAAACTCCTGCATCTTACATTATAACGGACACAGCGCTGGAAACAGCAGGTCTGACACTAGCTTGTGCTGCCCTCAGCAAGGGGGGCACAACCTATGTGACAGGTTCCCTTTAAGCCATACAAGCATATGATATCTATACGTATCTGAATATGATCCCTTGTTTATGTATGGAAACACTTTATTTGTAACCGAATATTGTAAAAAATTCTTTAATCATCACATAAAATCTCTATATTGATAAGCATATATTTACGAGTGCTGTGGAATTATTTTTTTCTTTATGATTTATGAGTTGGAACTACTCTATTCCACTTGGCACCCTCACAACCCTGTGCGCATCATCCTCTTTAAATTGCCAATATAAAAGTAAGGCACAGTGAGGTAAGCAACTCGAGGAGAGAAAATAAGCACAAAGGGCAATCCTATAAATGTGAATGCACCATAATGGAGAGAGTGAAAGATAAGAGATGACTGTGACACCAACCAGTAGGACTAGGTTTAGTTTGTCAGGGGTATGAGCTATGAGTTCTTCGATGTAATGTATGTGACAAATTTTAGCAAACCATTCCTCCATGGCTGGGGGCTCAGAAGGCTTCTAGTGACCTCCTTATTAGAATTGGTCCAGAATAGTGACAAGTTCTCTTTAAGGCTGGTGTTACTTTGTACACATTGATGATGAGAAGAGATCTGATCATGTTATTTTTTGCTGAGCTTCAATCCTCATGATCAAATATCAGGACAGCTGGAATGTTAAAAAAAGACACCGAGTTTCTCGTTCCCCACCAGATCTGTGCAGGCTATCAAATTAAAAATGCAAAATATTCCAGTCACTTCGCATTGGTTGCCAGGGAGTTTTGGAATAAACTGAGTTATTTTTGTTACTTTTTTTCATTTTTATTCATCTAAATTTTAGATCGTATGTTACAGTGTCTCATGCAGCCAAATTTCTAGCATATTTATCACAAAACAAGAATCACAATCCCTCGTGGGGCAGCTGGAGGTGTATATCAGATGTAGTGTAGCCAGAAATGTTTTGTAACCTGTAGATTTTTGGTGTTTTTCCTTCCCTCTGCTGGTCCCCCCATGTCTGCTGAGAGGACAGGCTTTTTGAGGTGTTTTGCAACACTTTCTTCAACAAGTTTTGAAAATAAGACAGTGTTTTGTATACATTTTTGCTCCTAAAGACGAGCTAACACTTATTTTTAGGGGATGTCTTATTTTTCCATGTACAAGAATTCACATTTATTGTTGAACAAAAAATCCACATGTATTAATATACTTTAGTGATTTCATCACAACCATCAGCAGAAGCAGCCAAACTCTGAATTGCATAAAAAAAAAATGCACAATGTCTTATTTTCGGGGAAACAGGATAAGATGTCTCATTCTCTGCGCCTTCTTCTCACAGTCCTCCCCATGGTGCTATTTTCACAGTTCACCCATTGTGCAAGTGTCATAATAGTCTCCATTACTACCGGTCTCATAGTAGTCCAAAGGTTTGCGTCTTGGAGTAATTCCACAGTGTCAGCCTCAAAGCAGTCGCCAAATTGTCCCTTTCAAATTAATCCCACTGTACAAGTGTCGTTATTGTCACCATTGTGCAGTTCTCATTGTAATCCAACAGTACCGTATACACTTGAGTATAAGCCGACCCGAATATAGACCAAGGCACCTAATTTACCACAAAAAACTGGGAAAACGTATTGACTCGAGTATAAGCCTAGGGAGGGAAAGGCAGCAGCTCCTGGTAAATTGATGCCACTCACATGATAGGATCACACTGAACATTGGTCATTTAAATAGATACTACATAAACACATAAAACACACACATATATATATATATATATATATATATATATATATATATATATATACAGGTAAATGTCCCCCGTAGGCAGGTATAGGCATGTATATGTCCCTCATAGGCAGGTATAGGCAGTTAAATGTCCCCTATAGGCAGGTACAGGCAGTTTTTTTTAAAAAAAAACAAGTACTCAACACTCTCCCCCGCTGCTCTGAGGAGCTCCGTCTTCTTCCCGGCACAGGGGGCGTGATGTCATCAGGTCATGCAGAGCAGGAGCAGGGAGCGTTCGCTCTCTGCTCTGCAATAGTATCTTCAGCTGTATGTGCTCCAAGAGGAGGTGCATACAGCTGAAGAGATCACCGCCGGCGCCCGGAACTTTGCAGCGCCCGGATGTCGATGGATAACTTGAGTATAAGCCGATGAAAGCTTTTTTAGCACAAACAATGTGCTAAAAAAATTGGCTTATACCTGAGTATGTACGGTGCTAGTCGCAAAGTAATCCCACAGTGCCAGCCTTATAGTAGTATCACAGTACCAGCTTCATAGAGCAAATTACGGAGCTCACTGCTCCAGAGTCCAGTATGGCAAATACCTACTCAAAGGACCTGCGTGGATACTCATCTTATGAAACAAAAACTTATTTTATCTTCAGGTAACAACAAAGTGTTTCGTGTTTCTGTTGTTAACACTGTGTCAAGTTTCCAGCTTTGTAGCAGTTCCACAATACCAGGCTTTTTGCAGCCTCACAGTGCCAGCCTTGTAGCAGTGTTACAGTGGTAGTCCCATAGCAGTCCCACAGTGCCAACACCATAGCATTTCCATAGTGTCAGTTTCATTGTAGTCCCATAATGCCAGGCTCATAGCAATCATACAGTGCCAGTCCTATAGCAGATCCAAGCTGCCAAGCTAATAACAGTCCCAAAATGCCAGCCTCACAGAAATGCAACAGTGCCAGAGTGCCAGCCTCATTGCAGTCTCACCATGCCGGCCACCGGCTAATAGTAGTCCCATAACGCCAGGCCTATAGCAATTCCACAGTGCCCACCTAACAGCAATCACACAGTGTCAGCCTCGTAACATTCTTACAGTGCCAGCCTCATTGCAGTCTCACCATGCCAGGTCGGGTAATAGCAGTCCCATAATGCCAGGCCTATAGCAATTCCACAGTGCCCACCTAACAGCAGTCACACAGTGCCAGCCTCGTAACATTCTTACAGTGGCAGCCTCATAGAAGTCCTAAAGTGCCAGCCTCAGTGCAGTCTCTCCATACCGGGCCAGCTAATATCAGTCCCATAATGCCGGCCTATAGCAATTCCACAGTGCCCACCTAACAGCAGTCACACAGTGCCAGCCTCGTAACAGTCCTACAGAACCATTCTTACAGTGCCAGCCTCATAGCAGTCCTGCGGTGCCAGGCCTATAGCAGACCCACAGTGCCAGTCTCATAACAGTCCTACAGTGCCAGCCTCAGAGTAGTGCCACGTTGCCAGTCTCACAGTAAAACACTACAATTTTAGGTGTTTTATGTTCCCTAGTCCACCACTGTCAGCAGGTAGTCATGTGTTAGCAGCAGCTGTGTGTAACTTCCTCTTCCTATGTGCCGGAGATCGATGTCTTAGCTCTATCACTGGTCGCTCTTGCTGGGGACTGTTGGTGGGGATGACCTATCTGCCCTAATATAATGATACCCCCTGCAGTGGGTGCTCATCTCATGACTGGTGCACCCCAATATTTTCTATAAAGTTGTCTTCACTTTGAAACTTGAGCTTGCATTCGACTTTCAACCAGTTCTTTTCACCCGGTTGTCATCCTGAGCAGCTTAATGATGGTCTCCAGTAAGTAATTTACTTTCAAGTTTTGACCAGGAGATGCAGGCACCATGGGAAGGTTGTTGTGACCGCAAACTGCAAACCTTCAAGTGCCCTCAATGCCTTGTCACACAGCACGTCCTCCTAAGCCCCCTCTAACGCCGGTTTGTCATTTCTCTTGCAGCTCTTGAGAGATATGAGTGAGATATGTGATTTGGAGTCTTGCATCTGAAGGGCTTAGCGATTCTGTTGGAGAAGACTTCTAGATGAGCCTGGATCTGTGTGAAGAGGTCTAAGGAGGATTTAATAGGATGTCAACTGAGGCAGAACTTCAAGTGGCTGTGAAAACCAGCGCCAAGAAAGAATCAAAAAAGAAAGGTACTATTCCTGTTCTGTGCGGCGTCGGATGAAGGGGACGCTTTCATTAGAGGGCCTTCTCTTTGTGTCGGAAATTATATTTTACAGAAATGCTTTTTAAGAGAGTTCTGTCCTATAAAATTATGAGAAAAAGGAACTTTGGGGAATATTAATAGATCAGAGGAGAAATAGGGGGGTTGGGTGATAAAGTTTCTTTATGAAGAGACCCAGTGAGGTATGGAGACTTGTATCCGGGCAATTTCCATGGGAAAAAAGAACGTGTAAAGTGCTTTACTTTCCTCTAAGGAGAGTTAATTTATCTTTCCCTACGTCAATGTGGTCTCTTCAATAGGGATCAGTTTCCTCCCACACCTCCACCCCGTACCAGGCACACTTTGTACTGATGTGCCTTTTTAAAGGGGTTTTCCATCTCATTATCTCTGGTTTGGGGCCAGTTCATAGTGAACTACGAGTCAGTCTCAGAGAGCAGGTAGATGGCAGAGTTTGGGTAGTTCTCCCCATTCATTTCTATGAGAATTCTGTTCATAGTGAGCTACGAGTCAGTCTCAGAGAGCACCGTTGGGTAGTTCTCCCTATTCCTTTCCATGGGAATTTTGTTCATAGTGAGCTACAAGTCAGTCTCAGAGAACAGTGTTGGGTAGTTCTCCCCATTCATTTCCATGTAAATTCTGTTCATAGTGAGCTACGAGTCAGTCTCAGAGAGCAGGTAGATGGCAGCGTTTGGGTAGTTCTCCCCATTCATTTCTATGGGAATTCTGTTCATAGTGAGCTACGAGTCAGTCTCAGAGAGCAGCGTTGGGTAGTTCTCCCCATTCATTTCTATGGGAATTCTGTTCATAGTGAGCTACGAGTCAGTCTCAGAGAGCAGCGTTGGGTAGTTCTCCCCATTCATTTCTATGGAATTCTGTTTAGGATACGATCAGTCTCAAGAGCACTTTGGTAGTTCTCCCCATTCTTTCTTTGGGAATTCTTTTATATGAGCACAGTCAGTCTCAAAAGCACGTTGGGTACTCTTCCCTTCTTTCTATAAATTCTGTTCAAGTGAGCTACGGCAGTTCAAGGGGCAGGTTGGGTAGTTCCCCAAATATTTCCAGGGAATTTGTTTTAAATGAGCTACGATCAGTTTAGGGAAACAGGTAATTGCAGCGTTGGGTAGTTTCCCCATTATTTTTTTGGGGAAAATAAATTTTATGAGCACAATCAGACCAGGAGCAGCGTTTGGGGTATTCCCCCATCATTTATGAAATTTGTTTAATGATACAAGGCAGTCTCAGAGAGCAAGAATGGCAGCGTTTGGGTAGTTTCCCATTCAATTTTTATGGGAAATTTGTTAATGAGCAGACGTCTCAGAGAGCGGTTGGGTTTTTTCCCCATTTATTTCTATGGGAATTTGTTTTTTAGTGAGCTCGAGTCAGTCCAGGGGCAGCGTTTGGGGGGTAGTTTCCCCCCCATTCAATTCCAGGGAATTCTGTTCAAGTGGGGCTACCCGTCAGTCTCAGAGAAACAGCGTTTGGGAAACTTTAATTTATTTCTATGGGAATTCGTTCAAGTGAGCTCGAGTCATTTTTAGAGAGCAGGGGTTGAGGGAGGTTTTTTTCTCCCAAAAATTTTTTATGGGGGAAATTTTGTTCATAGTGAGCCCCCAAATCATCTAGGGAGCAGGGTTTTGGGAGTTCTCCCCCTTCATTTTTTATGAAAAATTTAATGAAACCCTGCCCCCTTTAATTTTGTTGGGTTTCCCACAAAAATTTAAAATTTTGGGGAACGGAGTTAAAACACCATCTCCCATTGTCGGAGGGATCTTGTATTAAATTTTGAAACCAGCCTAGACCCAAAAATTTAAAAAAATTGGGAAAAAAACCCCTTTTATCCTTGGGATGATGCTAAAAGTCCATTTGCCGTTCTACCACACTAACTGTTGCCCCTTTTAGTGCTAGAGGACAAAATCAAACTATCTGGGTTTCTGGGCCCCAAACTTATATACGACCTGTGAACATTACATGAAATTCAGTATAAACTGACTGAGAAATGTGGGGCAATCGCTGCAGCATTCTGTTGGGTTTAATTGGTGGCATGGTTTTCCATGAGCAGGACTTGCTGTGACGTCTACTATATTCTGCTACATGGAAACTTCCTGGCGCTTCCCGTTGACGAGTGATGACAGTTGGCGGTTTTCACCAGAGGATATTAGACAGGATTACCGGAGGCTACAGTAAAGCTTTATAGACACCCAGAAAGGTGTAGGTGGTGCGTGTTCTTCTGCTGCTTAGTACATCTACTCATTAGAGGATGTGAGAACTGTACATGGATTGTGAGATGCTTCCAGACAGCAGACCGAAGGCTCCTGTGATGTGGAAAAGAGGAACCTGGTTTACAGGCAGTCAGTTTGCTCGGAGTAGTATCAAGAAGTTTCCATGACTAATGCACCTGTAAATAAGAGGTGTTACAGCTACAGTAGTTATATCAGGTCAACAGGGCTCGTCTGTGTTGTGTAGATCTGTAATATCACACATAGGGATCAACTGACTACAGACACCAGAGTATGTTTTACCGCATGTATCATTACACTGGTCTCCCCTTTTGTACCCTAATAATCAAGTCATCACAGTAGCTACAAAGTGTCTCTTTGGAGGGCCACAAACAGCAACACATTACACAGACATTTGTCCCTGGAGGACCCCAAAACATCCACACATTACATGGACAGATGATTTCTCTCTGGAGGACCCACAAACATCCACACATTACATGGACAGATGATTTCTCTCCACAGAACCCAAAAACATCCACACATTACATGGACAGATGATTTATCTCTGGAGGACCCCAAAACATCCACACATTACATGGACAGATGACTTCTCTCTGGAGGACCCCCAAACATCCACACATTACATGGACAGATGATTTCTCTCCACAGAACCCAAAAACATCCACACATTACATGGACAGATTATTTATCTCTGGAGGACCCCAAAACATCCACACATTACATGGACAGATGATTTCTCTCCACAGAACCCAAAAACATCCACACATTACATGGACAGATTATTTATCTCTGGAGGACCCCAAAACATCCACACATTACATGGACAGATGATTTATCTCTGGAGGACCCCCAAACATCCACACATTACATGGACAGATGATTTCTCTCCACAGAACCCAAAAACATCCACACATTACATGGACAGATTATTTATCTCTGGAGGACCCCAAAACATCCACACATTACGTGGACAGATGATTTCTCTCTGGAGGACCCCAAAACATCCACACATTACATGGGGCAATGATTTATCTCTGGGGGACCCCAAAACCCTCCACCAAAATTTCATGGACAGATGATTTCTCTCCACAGAACCCAAAAACATCCACACATTACACGGACAGATAATCTATCTCCAGAGGACCCCAAAACATCCACACATTACACGGACAGATAATTTATCTCAAGAGGACCCCAAAACATCCACACATTACATGGACAGATGATTTATCTCCACAGAACCTAAAAACATCCACACATTACATGGACAGATGATTTATCTCTGGAGGACCCCAAAACATCCACACATTACATGGACAGATGATTTCTCTCCACAGAACCCAAAAACATCCACACATTACACGGACAGATAATTTTTCTCCAGAGGACCCCAAAACAACCACACATTACAGGGATAGATGATTTATCCCTGGAGGTCCCCAAAACATCCACACATTACATGGACTGATGATTTCTCTCCACAGTACCCAAAAACATCCACACATTACATGGACAGATGATTTATCTCTGGAGGACCCCAAAACATCCACACATTACATGGACAGGTGACTTCTCTCTGGAGGACCCCCAAACATCCACACATTACATGGACAGATGACTTATCTCTGGAGGACCCCAAAACATCCACACATTACATGGACAGATGACTTCTCTCTGGAGGACCCCAAAACATCCACACATTACATGGACAGATGATTTCTCTCCACAGAACCCAAAAACATCCACACATTACACAGACAGATAATTTATCAACAGAGGACCCCAGACCATCCACACATTACAGGGACAGATGATTTATCTCCAGAGGACCCAAAAACATCCACACATTACACGGACAGATGATTTATCTCCCGAGGACCCCAAAACAACCACACATTACAGGGATAGATGATTTATCACTGGAGGTCCCCAAAACATCCACACATTACATGGATAGATGATTTATCTCCAGAGGACCCCAAAACAACCACACATTACAGGGACAGATTATTTATCTCTGGAGGACCCCAAAACATCCACACATTACGTGGACAGATGATTTCTCTCTGGAGGACCCCAAAACATCCACACATTACATGGACAGATGATTTATCTCTGGAGGACCCCAAAACATCCACACATTACATGGACAGATGATTTATCTCTGGAGGACCCCCAAACATCCACACATTACATGGACAGATGATTTCTCTCCACAGAACCCAAAAACATCCACACATTACACGGACAGATAATTTATCTCCAGAGGACCCCAAAACATCCACACATTACATGGACAGATAATTTCTCTCCAGAGGACCCCAAAACAACCACACATTACAGGGATAGATGATTTATCCCTGGAGGTCCCCAAAACATCCACACATTATATGGATAGATGATTTATCTCCAGAGAACCCAAAAACATCCACACATTACACGGACAGATAATTTATCTCCAGAGGACCCCCAAAAAAACCACACATTACAGGGGAAGATAATTTATCCCGGGGCCCCAAAACTCCACACATTTCATGGACAATGATTTATCTCCAGCAAAACCCAAAAACAAAATTTCCCCACACAATTACAAGGACAGGTGATTTTCTCTGGAGGACCCCCAAAATCCACACATTACATGGACAATGATTCTCTCCACGAACCCCAAAACATCCACACATTACAGGACAGATAATTTTCTCCAGAACCCAAAAAAAACCACACATTACAGAAGAAATTTATCCCGGAGGCCCCAAACATCCACACATTACATGACGATGATTTTACTCTAAGTCCCCCAAAAACATCCCACATTACATGGACAATGATTTATCTCCCAAGACCCCAAAAAAATCCACACATTACAGGACAGATATTTCTCCGGGGACCCCCAAACCTCCACACATTCATGGACAGATTATTCTCCAGGGGGACCCCAAAACAACCACACATTACAGGGAAGATGATTTTCCCTGGGGGCCCCAAAACATCCACACATTACATGGACAGATGATTTTCTCCAAGAACCCCAAAACAACCACACATTACATGGACAGAGGATTTATCTCCGGAAGGCCCCAAAACATCCACACATTACATGGACAGATAATTTATCTCACGAGGACCCCAAAGCATCCACACATTACATGGACAGATGATTTCAGTGGATATGTTGTAATACCTAATTTAACCTGTGGAGGTGCTGTAAGGAAACTAAACATTTAGACCTACCTAGGACTTTCTTTGTTGCCTTTAGCAACCAATCATAGTTCCCCTTTCATTTCATATAGTGCTCTGAAAAAGTGAAAGGGAACCCTGATTGGTTGCTATGGGCTCTGATTGGTTACTATGGGCTCTAATTGGTTTCTATGTGCAACAAAGAAAGTCTTAGACCTAGACAATTTTCATACATGAGGCCCTTACTGTCAGCATTTTCCACAATTACAGCTGAACACTGGGGGTCCTAGCAGCAAGACAACATATGGCCAGCAGTCCTCACTTTTGGAAGAATTGTGATTGGGTGTTGCTGCTGTCACATTTTCCTCTCGAGACTGCAGAAGAAATATCTATCTAAAACTAAAAAAATAAGGGAAGCATATAGAGAGAGTAACTACACACAGTGTCTCTTTGGAGGACCCTGTCTATCCAAACATCATATGGACAGATGATTTCAGTGGACATAGTGTAATACCTAATTTCTCCTGTGGCGGTGCTGTAGGGAAACTAGGCACTTGCTGCCAGCATCTTCTACATTTGCAGCAAATCATTGTGGGTGCTAGCAGCAGGACATCACTTGATCAGCAATACTACTTTTGGAGCAATTGTAAAGGATTGGGTGTGGTTGCTGTCACAGTTTCCTCTTGTGTCTGCTGAATAAATATCACTATATAAAAATAAAAGGAATAAGGGAATCCTATTAAGAGAGTAGTTACAGGCAGTGTCCCTCTGGAGGACCATGAATATCCACACATTACACAGACATGTTATTTCATTAAGCATTAGGTGTTATCAGTGTTGGACTGGGGTGCCCAGGGCCCACAGGTGGAGGGGCCCACCAGTTCAGCTGTTTATGGGCCCACCGGTGGAGTTTATTTTAAAGGGGTTGTCTCACTACAAGGATTGTTTTTTACGTTAAAGATCTTACAAAAACAAGTCACTTTGTAATATGTGTCCATTAACAGTGTCCTACCTATTCCTAGATATACCCTCTTGTATGGGCTGCATCAGCTCCTCAGGACACTATAGCTACAGACCTGTTTGATCTCTTCTGATAGGCTCCCAGTGCTGGTTGCTATAGCTACAGACCTGGCTTCTACTGCAGCCTAGTAGAAGCCAGTAAACACACCCCTGAATTCAAAGTGAAACCAAGAAAACAGGACTTTGGTAAGATGAATCAATGTAGTGAGACAACCCCTTTAAGGGCCCACCCTACAGGTACTGTTAATGACTATACATGCCTCCTATATGCTGCCTCTTGCTTTTTGTCTCTCTTTCTATGCTTTTTTACGTCATTTGAGGATGTATATACAGTTAAAAGACATCTCCAAGTCTACCATGCTCAGGGCCCATCGGGGGTTTTCCCTCTTTCCCTGATGGCCAGTCCGAGCCTGGCTGTAATACTTCATTAATCCTGTGGTGGTGCTGTAGGTGAACTAAACAGTTGCTGCCAACATCTTTCTCAAGTACAGATGATCGCAAGACAACACGAGGTCAAGTACAGATGATCGGAGGACAACACATGGTCAGCAATCCTCACTTTTAGGAGAATTGTAAATGACCGAGTACTGTCACTGTCTGCAGAATAAATGTCACTATATAAAACCCGAAAAGATTAGGGAATCATATAGGACTCCTAAAGATCCACAGAACGCTCGAGAGTTGCTAAGCAACAAAAGAGAATAGAATTGCACATTGATACTGTAATTAGATAATGGAGGATTCTACGTACAGTTCATTTCCTCATCCACAGACTTCCGGCTTCTCCTTTTAATACTAGATTTTTTTTGGCCTATATTAGTATAGATGGAGATGTGTTAGATCTAAAAAGGAGGTTTCTGCTTTAGAAAAGTCAATTTTTATTCAAAGGCCGCCCATAAATCAGCTGATCACAGGGTTTTGCTCTGCTGGAAACCCAAAGTTCTGTGGCAAAGTTCTGGAGAAAATCACAGAAAAATGGGGCATTATTTACTCAAAAAACAACCGCAGGGCCATATTTTGCCCCAAATGGCTGGACAAGACTGAACCTAGTGGGAGCAACACACTCCCTGAGCTACTTGGGAAAGGTATAACCATGTAAAAACAATGGGGAAAGCCACCCCCCCCTCCACTAGGGGGACCACTGAATGATGAAAAACTGCACGCTGTATAAGTACCAGTTGACGCCAGTATGCAAAAAAGCGACATGGGAAGACTGCACGAATACAAAAATACCGATAAGACAACCACTCACATGCCTTTTATATATGAGGAGCGTGGCTGCTGGTATTATAATTGCATATAGATAAGGGGAAAACAAGAGATGCCCTTTAACAGAACTGTGGGGCACATGCTGGCTTACAGACTATGACGCCTCTACTATTCGATTGGGCAGGCTGCCCAGCACTTTTTAGGGTCCAACACAAAATGCTGACACCCTCTGCTCCCCCAGCAAAAAATGACATACTGGAAAAAAAATCAAATAGAGGGATTAGTTGTACAGTGGCCACAAAATTTTAAAAACTCGCAAATCGCCAAGTTGGGACATTATTTGCTTAAAAAAACTACCGCAGGGCCATACTTTCAGCTCAATGGCTGGACTATAGACTGAACCCAGTAGGAGGCAACTTCTGGGGAACATGGAAGTAACACTTCAATTCTACTATAGCGTCACACAGGGGAAACAAAGTATTACTTAGCTCCTACTAAAATGAATGGACTGTTCATGTAATGCACACATATACATGTAATATACAGACATACCGGGTCCTACAGAAAGAGTTGCTACTTTCCGCTTCAGATAATAGACAAGACAGTGGATTCCATCTATTAATGAATAACTACTTTCCAGAAAGGTCCCTTGAAAATCAGCTGATCACAAAATGTCCTCCCTTAGCAAATTTAACAAGTGTTTGATTTTTCTACAGCATCACTACAGGTAAGATGAGGCATTACACAGCCCTCATTCATTTCAATGGGTTACCTGTGTAATGCTGGACAGGACAGGTCCTCCAGAGTGAGATACACTCTTTGTAACTGTTCTCTTCTCTGGCCAAGAGATGAGAATCCTAAACAGAGTAAGAATTCCTAAAAGTGAATATGAAATGGATATTTCTAGACTAAGCAATGCCTTAAAGTAGGTAACAACCCCTTTAAACATACTTGCCCACTCTTCTGATTCTTTCAGGAGACTTTAGGATGCCGAGTCCCAACAGGGGTTGAGTTTTTGTAAACCCTGCCACAAATTAGGCATTTGGGGTTGTTCCTGATCTGTTTGGGAGCATTCCTGGGGTGGGGGTTTTAGGAATTTGTCAGATATGTCTTAAAATGAAATATGTTGACAAAGATGGTGGATCTCTTTATTTGCTCTATATATAGAGGAGCAAATGAATGGAATGCTTGTTCTTTGGAAAGGCAGCTATATATTTCTTTTATGTTTAATGATATACAGTGTTTCCTAAAGATACAATATTATCCCCATACAATCATCTTTTCTGGGACATTGCATCTATAAACCACACTCACCATACAATGTCCTAGACACTGGTGATCTGTGGTTCATGTGATTCACTGGAAGATCCAACCAATTATCATGAATGTTTGACTTGTAAAACCTCTATATTAGTAAGGTGCATGCAGTGATTAGTGAACTATAGCGCCTCTCTACAGTACACTGGGGTACTACATGTCCTGTACTGCTCTTACATGTATTAGTGAGGTGCATGCAGTGATTGGTGGTCTAGCAGCGCCTCCCTACAGTACAGTGCAGTACTACATGTCCTGTTCTGCTCTTACACGTATTAGTGAGTTGCATGCAGTGATTGGTGGTCTATAGCACCTCTCTACAGTACAGTGCGGTACCTCATGTCTTGCCCTGCTTTTACATGTATTCGTTCAGTGCATGCAGTGATTGGCGGTCAGGAAGAACCTGTCTACAGTGCAGTGCAGAACTACTTGTCCTGTACTGCTCTTATTTGTGTTAGTAAGGTGCATGCAATGATTGGCAGTCTATAGATCCTCTCTACAGTACAGTGCGGTACTACATGTCCTGTGCTGCTCTTACATGTATTAGTGAGGTACATGTAGCGATTGGCGGTGTAGTAGTGTCTCTTTACAATACAGCGCGGTACTACATGTTCTGTACTGCTCTTTACATGTGCTGGGATGAGCAGTTCCTTCAAAACCCAGGTTAGAGCCCCAGTTTCTTTTTTCTGGTACATTGATCCACATCTTTCCCTACTCTCGGTTGAACTTGATGAACATTTGTCTTTTTTGAACCATATTAAAGGGCTTTTGTCACTGCAAAGATTAGCTTCCCACATAAAGGGACAGTTAAATGAAGAATTTTTCTCTATACATTGGTCAATAGATTTTATTTTAGTCATGAGATAAGAACACAGGGTTCTATGGTTACCTGCATGCCAGACAAACGACTACTATCTGATTAACTGAGAGTAGGGATGTCTGTAATCTGATTGGCTGAGAGCAGGGATGTCTGTAATCTGATTAGCTGAGAGCAGGGAGTGACTTCACCCCACTGACAGACTGAGATCTAAGCAAACCAATTATATCCAACAAGTTTAGATTCACTAAAAAAAACGGTACCTGTTGGGGGGTCGAAAAATATGGTTTTATCGTAAAAAAATCCCCTGCATGTTAGGTACGTTCAATGATGTACTGGGGGCATCGCTGAAAGCGCGCACTCCCACTGCCGACCCCATAGACATGCATTACTCGCGCCACGTATTCGCTGCAAGTAATTGAATGCCTTACTCCCAGTACTGTACATGTGACCCTAGGACAAGGGGGGGAGAGGGAGGGGAAATCCATTTTTTTCTTTGAAAAACTAGGATTACCGAAATTTGGCGTGCATTTTGCCCGTTTTAGAGTGCAAATGAAAACCCAAAATTCCCCCGTGTGAATATACCCTTAGAGTAATGACTCACTAGAAGTTGAATATGTTATTTATTGCTGTAGAACCACCCACAGCCTGAGGAGACAGAGTAAGCGAAAAACTGATAAAACTCAGTAAAACAGCAAGGTGAGAAAAGCCCTTTAACTATGTAGCTGTATATTGTGTATAAAGTACTGTAAGGTGGCGCTAGGGGGGGTCTTCAATGGGGTGTACGCCCAGATGTTTTTGGGTTTTACACCAGAGAAAGAAATAAAAGTGATATGTCCCAAGGGTTACCGGGCCCCGGTGAGAAGAAGCAGTTGGTTTGTTGTGTCGCCACGTAAGTGGTTAATCGTTTACCAGTAGTATGGTTCTTCGCCAAAACCCGGGACGGCATTTTTTTTTTTTTTTTTTTTCCCGAGAGGAAGTTTATTGAAAGTAGAAAATGCAAAAAAAAAGATATAAAGAAAAGGGGCCCCATGCAATACAAAGTTATAAAAAAACCATACAAAGCTTGTAAAAACAATTAAAAGCAGTAAATACAATGTACTTGTCTGTCCTAAGAGAGTCAGCACTCGTACCAAAAATGGGATAAAGTTGCAAATGTAAAAAAATTGACTCTCAAAATAAGTGTGACACCTCAAAAAAAAACTCCTGCAAAAAAAAGCAATTGAAGCCTAAAGTAGTAACAAACAAACAATGAGAACGGAAGTGGGGGGGACTGAAACAACAAAAAAAAGGGGGGAAAAAATTAGTAATACAGAAACAGCCTTGCCCAAAAATACGCCGCAACCCCCTGAGGGCGGCTTCCCCAGATGAGGTCCGGCAGACTCTTATCCCGGGGTTTTCCCGCCCAGGTACAAAACCCCCGGGTCGGGGTGGATCGAGTTGCAAAAGTGGGTTAATCTTTGTATTAGTTTGTTTTTTAAAATCCACATTTGGGGGGAAACCGGGTGGCTTTTATCGGGGTGAAATTTTTGGGGTGGGGTGTCTGCCCCATGTTCCACAGGATTTGGCGGGCCCCTTTAAAAGTCGGCAGTAGCTGACCAATGGATTGATCACAGGTCAAGGAGTTGGCCTGAGGGGCTTTTCCTGAGAATCCAGGATCCTTCTAAAATGCTTGTGAAAAGGGTAGTTTGGAAACTGCATATGAAAACCAGCCTAATGGCAGGTGTTTTTTTTTGCCATTTGTTTTGTTTGGATTTTTCCCTGCTGAAAACCCTGTTTTTCCCAAAAAAGCACAGGAGGACTGTGTGGAACCAAGCAACCTGTTTGTCTTATTGCTTTGGGACTGTGATCCCGAGAGTCCCCGTTGTTTAAAAAAATTATGACCAAAGAAGCTCCTGCCCTCAGAAAGCAATTTCCAGCTTCCAGCAGCTCCTTTTCCTATGATGTGTAAGGGATTGCTTTATCCTTCTTAGTTATCTGCTTCATCTTTCCTTAAGCTCTTTCCCTTCATTTTATATTATCTTGGATGAAATTTTGGGGCTTCAGAACCAATCACCAGTTTTCCATAGAGTTTTGGTCCTAACATACAATGTTGTCCTGAAAGGAATTAATGTTGTATGTTGAGGGGACTCAGTTTTGGATTGTGTAAGCTGCAAAAATTATTCTAGAAGTGCAAAAATTAAAAATAAATTAAATATTCCCCATTCCCCCCTAATCTTCCCCAGGGAGCACAGCCCCTTCTGTATCCCCCAAAAGTACTCACTAGCAAAATTGTTTGTCGCAATTTTCTGTTTATACCACAGAAAAAAAATACAAATTTTAATCTAAATGCAAACCCGTTTCCCCGGTTCTGTAAAGGTAACAAGAGGACAGTCTTATATAGAATTTATGTTCATAGAATATTTGTCTTTACTTTTTTTTTTTTTTCTTCTCACGAAGCATGACCGGACTGTTAATGTGTCAATAGAAGAGAGATTCCTATAGATGTCAGGATAACAAGACATTTATTACTGCAGTCCCCTCTGGCATCAGCAGAACCTGGAGATAGCACGTTTTTAAACTTTTGGGGAAAGCACCAAAAAATACATCCTGCTCCCAATGTTTACAATGCAAAGAATTGAATCTTCCCTTTTGGGCTGTGTTTAAAAGTCCCCTTCACCTGCACCAGGGGAAAGTGGCCATTTCATCACAGCTTGCTCAGCCTATTATGGGTGACCCGCCACCACGTCAGGTTCCCTGCGGGTAGTTACCGGGTTTTTCAAGAGTGGTGGAGGCAATTTTCTTTCCAGCCCCGTGACTCCCTTATGAACGGGGGAAAACCCCAAAAACCCTTTAGGGTACGGCATTTGCCACTGCTTACGAAATGACTTTAAGGGGTTTTTCCAGGTTAATTTCATACCCCCTGCATCCCTCTGTTCTCAGAAGGGGGGTGGTGATTTGTTTTAATTTCAATCTTGGACCCACCAGGAAGAAACACGGCCTTTCCTCTCTCTGTCAAAGAAATTCTGTTTATGTAAGAATTTTTGGTAACTAAATGTGCCAGAGTAAGTTTTTGCCTCCAGAAAAGGTCCAGGTTCAAAATTTCCCCCCCGAAACCCCCAACCCCGTGGGGTTTTTTTTTTCTTTTTCATGCACTTTCATAATTTAGGTTTATTTTTTTTTTATTTGCACTGTTTGATAAGGAGTAATAGGCGGAGAAAAATGAAGCACCTGGGGTTGAACACAAAATAGTCCCGAGAGGAGAGGGATGTTGAGCATGTGGACCGACTGAGGACTCTCAGCCCCGGTCCCTATCCCCTGGGGATGAGCTGTAAACAATGAATCACTAAAGGAGCAGCTAAAACAAAAATTGTGCAGAATTTTTAATAATGATGAATGGTGAAAATGTTTATTATTAAATTTGCAAGTTTCCCACTTCAATTTTACTTTTTGGAAAAACCCCTTTAAGAGTATGTTCAGACCGCATATTTGCAAGGTGTACTTCAGCACGTAATTGTGCCTAAGTACACCCCACAAATACGGCAAAATTGATTAACAAGTACAGCACTCATTGAGTGCTGTGTAAAATCACCATAGTCTGAATGTTTGGGATTTCAAAAAAAGGGGTATGTAGGCCATAAAAAAAAAATGACCTGCCACCCCTTTTGGGGGGGGGGGGCTTAGGCCAAAAAATAGAAAACCAAATTGGGTAAGGGGCTGCCTGCATGTACTTTCAACAGCACTACAAAGCCTATTTTGCCTGTCCTGTGCCCAAATATTCATCTGAACACACCTTAAGGGTACTATCGAGATGTGGTCTCATAGAAAAATTGTAAATCATCTGATCTGTTCTTGGCAATACTCCATTTCCTAGCTTTTAAAATAAAACACATGGGGCCCAGGAGGCACAGTTTTTAGGCTTTTTTTCTCAATCATTTGATGATATTGAGGTTGAATTGGAAACCTCTGTAAAGATCCATACTGCCTACATGTAAGGGATTTTGATCCCACCTTCTACAATGGCACTTGCAGCAGCTTCATTGATTCCATAGTTCTCTTGTCAGATGGATCGTTGAGGGTAGCATGCTCTAAGAAGGAACATGGCTTTTGTGATGGTGTCCCGGATTTTTCAAAGTAACTTTAAAAAAGAAAAATAGTGGATACCTTTTTCACCCTATCATCCTTGTGGCAAATATTGTACAACTGTTATGAATGTCATGAATTTTCTTGCCAAATTTTGGGCCCCTTTCCTTTAATTAAATCTTTGTTAGGGGTTTCTGGTCAGGTAAAATACCTTTTTAAAATCATTAAGAGGTTGGATACTAGCTAGTTCTCTATAAAAACTTGAAGGTTTTGGGAACCCGGTGTAATTATAGTGCTTGTTCTGATAGATTGTTCCATCTTGAGAATTTGTTAAGCAATCTGCTTTGTGTTAGAATACAGTTCTGAGCTCAAGATGACTGCTTGTCCAATCCAGGCTTGCTCTGTGGGGGGTTGTTGTAGTCCCAGAGAATCTCTTTTTGTTTTGTATGTTTTAAAATTGCTTGTTAAGGGTCATATGTCAGAGACAGGTTTAAGGGAAGATTCAGTGATACTTAATTCTTAGGGTCACTTAGATTTTTTTTTGTCAGCTTTAACTCACTTTGGGGTTTTTCCCCCATTATTTGCTTTGCTGTCCATCCACCCAATCTTCGAATGGTGAGTCCATTTAGATTTTCAGTTGATAAACTGTGATTGCAAGTTGACTGCCATGATTGGTTTTATTGGAAGTTTGGAGTCCACGAGTAGAAAAAAACAATCGCAGGTTTATTTAAAATAATAAAGCATTATTTGTAGATCCCCATACAAGCAACACGATATTAGGTAATTATTTGAAAATAGTGCTATTTGGGTTTAAAAGGACTCCTTTTAAACCCCTCGCCCATAAAGTGACTCCTTTAACCTCTCCGCCCATACATGCATGGATTTAGTTGTTCCCCTTTCAAGGAAAACCCTTACTTGGGTTTTCATCTACAGTATTTGACTTAAAGTAGGTTGTCTGGTTTAGGAAACCTAGAGTCTTTGATTGTTCCTGACATGTTTTTTTTTAGTATATTACTGTATTTTCATTAACTAACAATTCTAAACTATATTGTGACAATGGCAGGTGTAGATCTACTGCACCATTGACTGGACTTACCTCAGAAGGTTGTGACTAAGTGACTTTCTGGTCTTCACTAGAGCCTCTGATAGTAAGGATAGGCTTGGGCCATTAGGGTTGTCACCAGGTGCCTCCAGAACAGTCCTGAAACCAGTGGCAGCTGACCAAGGGGTCAGAGACACTGGTGTGAAGAACCAAGGGTAAAGCAGATGTAGAGTCAGGCAGTCCAAGGTCAGGGCAGGCAGCACAAGGTTCAAACAACGTAGCTGAGGTCACTAACAGAGAGGTCAGACAAAACGTTACAGCAAGCCGGGGTCTGTAACAGGAGATCAAGATACAACGCCACTTTGTAGGAAATGTGGACACTAGAACCTAAGCTCAGACAGGGTGTGGAGGGAGGAGCTGCCTAATATACCCATTGGTAGTAGGGATTGACTGGGAAAGCTGACACTGCTGGACACCATGGGGTTAAATCTCTGAAGCATCTGGCTGCGCCTCCCTATAGCCTGGTGGAGACTATCCACCAAAAGCAAAATGTAGCAGTGCTGGGAGTGTTTCAAGCATAGAGAGAAGCAGCTTCGGCGAGATGACCTAAGGCTGGGAATAGCTGCACGGTGAACTCGGTGAGTAGGTCGGCACTTGCTGACTGTGCAAGTTGCCTACGTGATGTATTTGCTTGTAGTGTTACCTAAAAAAGTATTAATAAATCTGTCAGCTGGGTGTTACCAATTGGAGGTGTGTCCCTGCACAGTCTAACATTGTCCAATCAGTGCTGGCATAGTCAATGTGTGCATGGATACGCTCCAATGAAAAAAGGGGAATGGTAACACCTATTTGACCTATTCAGCAATACATCTTTAGAGGGGATAACAGAGGAACAGTTCAACAGAGAGTTATAAGACAAGATGACACAGAATTGTTATTTCACAAGGAAAATAGGTATTTATATAACAGACATGCCAGGAGATGTCACAGGTCCTCTTTAATGTTCTAATTTTAAAACTCGATGAAGTGCAATAAGGAGTGTCCCTTTTTAGAAGACCTGGGAGATCCATTAATTACACTCATAGCCCATAGATTTCAGTAATAGAAAATATTTTGCCCAGCACAATGGTGAATGGTTAGCGGTGCTTGTGGAAGGAGTATTGCAACTCAGGGTATAGTTATATAGGAATTCCACAGCACACGCAAAAAGGACGTAGTAGGTAATAGTTTGCAAAAAATCTTGATGTAAATATATGGAATGAAATTTTAATTAATTGGTTACAGAGCTTTCCATACATAAATTTACAAAATATGGATATAGGGCCAAATGTAATTGTGATCGCTCTTAGACGTTTCGGTTGTGTCTACAACCTTTATCAGTAAGGTCACTGCAAGAAAACATAGGGTAAGTCAGAATAATGACATAGATAATTGGGAGAAAAGTAGGAAGAAACCAAGAGAAGCTAAAGGAAGGAAGGAGTAGACGGAGTATGGAGAAAGAAGAAAAAAAGAAAAAGAAGCACAAAAAGAGAGAGGAACAGAGTGGATGAAAAGAAAAACTCAGGGAGCAGGACTGGAAGAAATGAATGTGAAAAGATGAAAAAGATGAAAAAAAAGGGGAAGGAAAGAAGAGGGGATAGGGTTATATTGTGATCACAATTACATTTGGCCTTATATCCATATTTTGTAAATTTACGTATGGAAATTAAGCTCTGTAACATATTTATAAATTTCATTCAATATATTTACACAAAGATTTCTTGCAAACTATTACCTACTATGTCCTATGTTCCTATATAGATTTCGGTAGGCAGAGTGTAATATTGTTTCCTCTGTGGTGGTGCTACAGGGTGCACGCACACATCACTATTTATCCCTTGGAGTCCTAGCAATGCAGCAACCTACAACCGGGCTGAGGGGAACCTTCTAATAAAAAAAGATGGTAACAAGTGGACAACTCGTGTAATGCGAGCCTATAAGATTTATGTTTAATACCTATGACATGGAATCCTCCAGCTCATTGCCTTGAAACCTTTCGGTCTATTTACCATCTTCCTGTAAGCTGCAGCAATTACCGCTCCTCAGAAGCTCTCTGCTATATGAAGGAAACCACATTCTCCAAGGTCAGTGAGGTACTACACATCCAATTTACATTTCAAAAAAATTCATGAGTTCAAAGAGAAAGTTGTCTCCTATAGATTGTAACTGGAGGTGATATGAATTATCGAATGTGGAGATACGGGAAGCAGCAAAACAAAGTTCACTACAGAAATGGGTCAATGTATCGGCCCAGGAAATGGACGCGGCGTCTTCAAACATACGACGATTAACCGCCCGTGAAGTGCAGGCGTCTGTAACAATGTAGACAGCTCGTTATTTTAGATTGACAGTAATTATATATGTGTTACATTAGATTATATTAACATACACTGCTATTACTTCACTGCCTAAAATAGCAATTAAAGCCTCGATCCATATCCTGCCCCAATTAACTGAGGCTTAAGACCATTATCACAGCCTCCACCACTAATGACAGAAGAGGCAGAATGTTCTGTGAGGACCATATTAATTCTAAAATTCTAATAAATATCTTCACAGCTGAATATTTTCATTTACATTTGCGTTGATTCATCACTAACTGGATGTGTATTTAGAGGAAAGGCAATTTTGGGCATCATCGTACATAAAAGCTGAAATTTGACCTAAAGAGGCAATAAATGAATGTTAAATTCATGCTCAATAATCTACTATCATAACTACTACTTCTAATAGAATTAATAATAACTATGCTGCATTTAAGATCATCAACAGATCTAATATAGATGGCTGGAAAGATAGATATGTAGATACAGTGGGGACAATAAGCAACTTTTTACACCTACAAAGAGTGGAGAGGTCTGTATTTTTTATCGTAGGTACACTTCAACTGTAACGGACAGAATAAAAAAATAAAAAAAACAATCCAGAAAAGAATACTGTGTGATTTTTAAATAATTAATTTGCATTTTATTTCATGAAATAAGTATTTGATCACCGACCAACCAGCAAGAACTCTGGCTCTCACAGACCTGTTAGCTTTTCTTTAAGAAACTCTCCTACCCTGCACTCATTGCACCTGTTTCAACTTGTTACCTGTATAAAAGACACCTTTCCACACACCCAATCAAGCACACTCCAACCTCTCCACCATGGCCACGACCAAAGAGCTGTCTAAGGACACCAGGGACAAAATTGAAGACCTGCACAAGGCCGGGATGGGCTACAGGACAATAGGCAAGCAGCTTGGTGAGAAGGCAACAACTGTGGCATAATTATTAGAAAATGGAAGAAACACAAGATGACTGTCAATCTTCCTTGGTCTGGTGATCCATGTAAGATCTCGCCTCGTGGGGTAAGGATGATTCTGAGAAAAGTCAGGAATCAGCCCTGAACTACAGGGGAGGACCTGGTCAATGACCGGAATAGAGCTGAACCACAGTCTAAAAGATTAGCGTTAGTAACACACTATGCTTTCATGGATTAAAATCCTGCAGGGCCCGTAAAGTCCCCCTGCTCACACCAGCACATGTCCAAGCATTTGGAGTTCGCCAATGACCATCTGGATGATCCAGAGGAGGCATGGGAGAAGATCATTTGTTGAACATTTAGGTATCAACTGCACTCTCTGTGTTTGGAGGAAGAATAAGGATGAGTACAAACCCAAGAACACCATCCCAACCGTGACGCACCCTATTGAAGGAGGGGTGGATGGGGCCATGTTTTGTGAGATTGTGGCCAACATCCTGCTTCCCTCAGTAAGAGCATTGAAGATGGGTCGTGGCTGACAATGACCCAAAACACACCACCATGACAAATAAGGAGCGGCTCTGTAAGAAGCATTTCAAGGTCCTGGAGTGGCCTAGCCAGTCTTCAGACCTGTACCCAATCGAAAATCTTTGGAGAGAGCTGAAACTCAATGTAGCCCAACAACAGCCCCGAAACCTGAAAGATCTGGAGATCGGTATGGAGGAGTGTTCCACAAGCCCTGTTCTAGTGTGAGCAAACTGGTCAAGAACTACAGGAAATGTCTGATCTCTGTAATTGCATACAAAGGTTTATGTGCTAAATGTTAAGTTCTGTATTTCTATTGTATCAACTACTTGTTTCATGTAATAAAATGCAAATTAATTATTTAAAAATCATCCAATGTTATATTCTGGATTTTTTTTAATTCTGTCTCTCACAGTTGAAGTGTACCTACGATAAAAATTATAAACCTCTCCATTCTTTGTAGGTGTTAAAACTTGCAAAATCACCAGTGTATCAAATACTAATTTTGCCTACTGTAGATATGAGATAAATAGATGTATATGAAGATAGATCGATAGAATGATATTTAGAATAATATAAGATAGATATGAGGTAGATAGATAGATAGAGGTAGATAGATAGATAGATAGATAGATATAATGGTAGATAGATAGATAGATAGATAGATAGATAGATAGATAGATAGTTATGATGTAGATAGATGGATAGAGGTAGATAGATAGAGGTAGATAGATAGATAGATAGATAGATAGATAGATAGATAGAATTATGTAAGATAGAAATTATAATAAAAGATTGAAATATATACAGTATATAACTAGATACAAAGAAAGCCATTTTATAGGTGGATAGGTATGAGATATTTACATACGTAGATAGAATGACATAAGGCAGATGGAATGAAATATGATGATATACAGTATGATGTACAGAAATATTTGTCATAAATAGATACAATAGATGGAATGATAAAAGATACAATAATAAAAGATGGAAATACATTTAATTAGATACAAAGAAAGCTACTAGATATATAGATAGATAGATAGATATACATAGATATGAGATAGATAGATAGATAGATAGATAGATAGATAGATAGATAGATAGATAGAATTATATAAGATGGGTAAATAGCACTCTGAACATTCATACTCCTACAGCAAAAGTGTTGAAAAAATATATTCCATTTTATTCCAAAAATAAATTTCAAATATGATGTGCAATATTCTTGACAGCATATTCAGCTTTATTTAGTGTGACATTTTTCTCTGCACTCTTGGCACGATAAGGAGCACATAAAATGGCACAACAGATGGCAAGTTTTACAAGAAGTCTGGGCCCTGGTAAAGATTGTTCTGACACAGTCTGCTCCTGCAAACATGCAATAAATAAATGAAGTTCATGGCGGTGATGAGTGACAGGCGGCTTCTGATGGTCGGCCGGGCAGATTCTTTAAAATCATGTATAGGCCAATAGAATATTTACGAGTCATATGCTCAAAAATAGCACAAAATTCTGCGAAACCAGAGCTAAGTGCGGCCCATGATTTTATTATGAGGCTTAGAATTAAAATTTCATTTTCCATGTGTTGGGCTACACAGCTACAAGTCCATCCATGATCCTGTTTACTTTGGATGGTGGTTTTGTTTCTTCCTTCCAGTCTCGTTTCAGCATTCCTCCTCTTCTGATACAATCCTCCTGACATCTCTTTAGACTTTTATGTATATACAAGTGTATCGAACGGCTTATATCATTTAGGAAAAGTATACTTTGTAGGAATAGGCTTAATTGAAATCTATCCAAGGTGGAGGGGGAAGTTGGGTGCTCACATTCGTTCACTCTGCTGTATGATAAAGGATAAGAGAGCAGAGAAGACAACGTCCTCATTTTAGAACATGAGGAATAAGAGAACAAAGTGTAATTTCAGTAGGCTGCACTCACTCACTCTAGATGTACTTCAAACACAATCACCAGCAGCACTTCATCAGGTCACAAAGCAAGGGAATACATCATGTTAAATAGCTGATAGAAACGTGCCAAAACAGATGCAACAACTCAAAATACAGCGGCAATAAAACTTTTTAAAAACATAATAGCTACTTGAAAATGCACAATACAAATTCTCTTATGAATATCATAAATGATTAAATCAATTTCATTATCTCATTTCATCCATGGAGTTTGAGGCATTTCAGTTTATACAGTCAACTTATATTACTGATCAATATCCAGAGTAATCTTAATGTGCAGCACGGACAGCAGCTAGACAGGCTGGGAGCGACTCAATAAGGTCCTAGTTGGTTGTCACAGGTATCTGGAGCTCCCTACATGCCACAGCTGCTGGAGGGTCCATAGAGCCCACACCACCATCCAGGGGCTCCCACAGCTGCTGGAGGGTCCATAGAGCCACCACCACCATCCAGGGGCTCCCACAGCTGCTGGAGGGGCCATAGAGCCAACACCACCATCCAGAGGCCCCACAGCTGCTAAATGGTCCAAAGAGCCAACACCACCATCCAGGGGCTCCACAGCTGCTGAAGGGTCCATAGAGCCAACACCACCATCCAGAGGCTCCCACAGCTGCTGGAGGTCCATAGAGCCAACACCACCATCCAGGGACTCACACAGCTGCTGGAGGATCCATAGAGCCAACACCACCATCCAGGGGCTCCCACAGCTGCTGGAGGGGGCATAGAGCCATCACCACCATCCAGGGGCTCCACAGCTGCTGGAGGATCCATAGAGCCAACACCAGCATCCAGGGACTCTCACAGCTGCTGAAGGGTCCATAGAGCCAACACCACCATCCAGGGGCTCCCACAGCTGCTGAAGGGGCCATAGAGCCAATGCCACCATCCAGAGGCTCCCACAGCTGCTAGAGGGTCCACAGAGCCAACACCACCATTCAGGGGCTCCCACAGCTGCTAGAGGGTCCATAGAGCCAACACCACCATCCAGGGGCTCCCACAGCTGCTGGAGGGGCCATAGAGCCAACACCACCATCCAGGGGCTCCACAGCTGCTGGAGGGGCCATAGAGCCTACACCACCTTCCAGGGGTCCAAGCTGTGGAGGGTCCTTAGAGATAACACCACCATCCTGGGGCGCAACAGCTGCTGGAGGATCCATAGAGCCAACACCACCATCCAGGGGCTCTCGCAGCTGCTGGAGGGGCCATAGAGCCAATACCACCATCCAGTGGCACCACAGCTGCTGTAGGGTCCCTAGAGCCAACACCACCATCCAGGGACTCCCACAGAAGCTCAACTTGGTTCATTTCTGGGGAATTAGGGGTCAGTGTAGTACTTGGAAGTCTTGGTTCTGCTCTTCCAACCAACCAATATCAGACATTTCTATCCATGTGACATGTTGTATTGTTTTGCTGGAAGATCTCATTGACCCCAGGGGAGACAATCAGCATGCATGGGTGTATGTGATCTGCAAGGATGTATTCATACCCAAATTTGTTGCACATGAATGAGTGGCCCAGAGAATGCTGCAAAAACATTCCCCAGACTATAATGCTGACATTACCAGCTTGTATTCTTCCAGCAGTGATTGCAGGGTGTGTGTTCTCTATTAGGTATATTATTCTTCTACTAACAGAATTACAACATTAAAGTAAACATTAAGAACAGTAAATATACTACAAAATTCACAGGGGTTTTCATTAGAAAATAATCTATTACGGAAGGAAGCAAGCTGGATCTTTAAACTAAGGACGCTTACACCAAAAGGGCTTAATGAGAATTGGAATCTAAAAGTATTTCTGTGAATTTTGTAGTTTATTTAATGTTCTTAATGTTTATTTTAATGTTGTAATTCTGGTAGTATAAGAATTATATACCTACCAGAGTGTATTTAAAGGAGGTCTAGAGGCGGATCCCCATGCTTGACAAAGAAGGCGTGATCCTTCGAAACATCGCTCACAGGTGTGAGATCCTCCATTTGTTCGACTGCTACTCCTCAAGAAACTACAGCATGGACTAAGTATTGAAACAATGGCAATGCAGCTCCTGCATAAGTCAGAATTTCCATTTCTATAGCAACAAATTGCAAATATTTTTCTACGTTTTGGGATGTTGACAAATAAATGTTTATAAAATAACCAAATAAGTAATGTCTGCACAACACATTGTTTCAGAAAGGGGAACATCTCTCCTTGAAGTGAGGAGAGCACCAAATGGTGTGTAGAGTTTAAATTTGGCCTTTTTGCCTCTACTAAGCATCTAATATCGCAAGGCATTATGGGAAAGGAGCTGAGAAGGTCGAGCACCCTCTGATGGATGTAACAAATCCTCAATTCGCTTTTGACCCACTGATTCTTGAGAAAGCATATGGGATATTTTAGCCAAGCCAGTAACTCTCATCTGCAGACAGCTGTTTCGGGATGTTTGTCCTCATCAGTCAGAGCAGAGCGATATGGCTGGCTGTGTGAGAGGTAATGAGTGGCTCAGAAAGGGAAGATCTCTCCTTGAAGTGAGGAGAGCACCAATTGGTGTGTAGAGTTACGAATTGCCTTTTTGCCCTCTACTAAGCATCTGCATATCACAAGGCAACAGCTGGAGGACGGCAGTTTGAAGACCACTGCCCTTGGGTATATACCATTCACCTTGGCTCTGATCCAACAATGTAGATAGTCATTTTAATGTAATACTGTAACTTGTATGTAGTCCATGTAAAGATGACTTCTTCAGCAACTTTTAATATCTCCTTGATATAAGAGCCGGGACATACAGAGATGATACATACAATATATTATATATAATATATATATATATATTAATAATATATATATTATATATATAAAATTTTTTGCTGTATGTAATATTATAGGTAATACACTGACACAGTTTTCTAGATTTTGTTCTCTTGGTTAGTCAAGTGTACTACCTATCTGATTCTTGACATGTCAGAAGACAAAGTGTCTTGTCCAAGGTTATAGGGAGGGTGAAGGTGGATTTCAAACCTGAGGTCTGCAGAAATGGTTACATTATCAGTCATTATGTGCTGCATTCAGATATATCAGTTCTAAAAAGTATGAATTCCACCACCATGAAGGTTCTGTAGAGAGTGTACTAGAGAATATTGCCCCCTATATACAAGAGAGTAACCTCTGTATATTTTTGTTATAGTCTCTGCATTTGTTCTCATCTGATTCCATAATATGTATTTGAAAATATCAGATACAATACTATATTACTGTCCTCTATGTGAAAAAACAATAACTACAGTAATACCCCTCTTCCTCACTCCTATTATTTATTTTTTGAGCTCCATCAATTCCAGGGTGCTGTACAACCAAAGGGATTTAAGTACATTGTTAGAGCCCATGAGAGAATACACAGATAGGGACAGACAGTGCGCCCTAGCCCTAAGTCCCCCAAGACTGTTCCTGCCTGCTTGCCGACCCGACACTAAGTGGTCGACAACAACCGGGTGGCGGTCCCTACCCTGAATACTTGCAAACACTGAATAGACAAGACAGGCAAACACAATGTTTGAAGGGTCAGACAAAAATGGGTCAGAATCAGAGAAAGCAGAAAAGGTACAGAAGATGCAGGCAATAAACATATGTCAAAGAGGCAGGCACAAAGTCAGAAAACCAAGAGAACCAAAATGTATACCAAGCGCACCAGCTCAAGCAAAGGCTATAACTGGCAATGCTGCTGAGCAGAAGTGGTTTACTTAAGGGATGTCAGAGTTCTGGTCCAGGCTGTGATTGGAGCAGTTCTATGAAACCCAGACCACACTGAACACAAACAGGCAAGAAATGTGAGTGGTGCAGGCAGCTGTCACCACTGAAACAGAACAATCTGCAGCCTTGCCCAGGGCTCACAGAGAACCAGATGGGTTGTGAAGCTCTGTCAATCAAACCCAGTCAGAACAGAATCAGACTGTGTTCAGAAAGTGCAGAGAACATGCTCAATACAGGTATAACTCATCAAGTGCAGTCGCTGCCGTACCTTATGGACCAAGGAATGGGCTGTGGCCTCAACAGGCATAGCCATGACATACATAATCTGAGATTAGGACAAATAAGATATCAGCACTAAATACCCGGCTGTACAGAGAGAGAAAGGTCCCTGTCCATGAGAGCTTCCAATCTATACTGTCATTTATTAGTGGTTGTTACACAGGAGAACGGTCATTGGAGACGGCCAGTGGATCAAAACCAGACCAGGGTCTAAAGTAGACGGAGCCCCCCTGGTTTTCACCCTTTAACCCCTATACAGGGATCTGGACTTTGTCGCAGGGGACTCCCAGGTTGCTACCCCAATTGTGGTAAACTGCAGTGACAGTCGACATCCAAGTGTAGTACCAAGGGAGTAGATGGGAACAAAGCCAAACAGGCTGACAGTCAAGGCAAGTTCTATGTAGTCAGGGACAAAGCCAAAGGTCAAGGCAGTCAGTGGACAGGGGTCAAGTCAAAGATCAACTAGAAAGTCAATCTGAAGAAACTCTAGAACACCAGGAACAAAACAAGACCCAAGCAATGAGTTGAGGGGCATGTCTCTTGGTCATAGCCAGCTTGTGATAGGCAGAGGAGCTGATGGCCAGCTCGTAGTGACCCTTTAATTGAAGGAGGACCAGAACACCTGCCTTATACAGAGTCCAGGGAGAAATGCACCGAGCACTGTGGGAGAGCTGTTCTGTGGCTTATTACCCTGCTTTGCTCAAGCAATCTACTAGTTTGAATGAACACTGTGTAATAATTTATTTCCCCTGCGGAGGCGCTGCAGGTAAGCTGCCCACAAGATTTCTGCACAGATTAGAGCTGATCACTGGGGGTCCAAGCTGAGCAACACGTTTTGATCACTATAATGTTAAAGGGGTTTTGCCAGGACGTGCCTTATCTGCTAAGAAGCAAATGTAAACAAAGCCAGGCTGAGCTGAGAGAGAGAGAGACACAGCCAGAGCACAGAGCCATGCATAAGGGATCATGTGAAATGCTCACTCAAATAATCAAACTACAACTAGTGGATTCTGTATACAAAAGACAACAACTTTTCTCCACAGCAGCTTGAACGCTTCTTCATGTTCCCTGTCATCAGATAAAGCAGGGATCTACTCAGATAATCACATTACAACTAGTGGATTCTGTATACAAAACACAACATATTTCTACCCGGTGCCTTGAAAGCTTCTTCAGCTCCCTTTATCAGATAAGAAGTGTTCTTCTGGCAAGCCCGGCCAGCAGCTCTTGTCAGGTCGATCTATCAATGAAGCTTTTAAGTAACTAAGGGCAGGTAAGGCGCCTGTAGCTCTCTCAGGCTGCAATTTTTGTAATCACATATATTTAGAAAAGGGATTAAATACCTATTTTGGAGGATCCCACGTCAACATTACATCATGGCAAAACCCCTTTAAGAGATCCATTTAACAAGTAACAGAATTCCTCTATTGAATTACTTGTAATTGGATGAAGTTACAGAAACTTCCTATGTTGTATTATTATTTTTATCCTTGCTGTTATTGTACAACACTGCAAAAATATTAACACCCCTCCCCACTAGTTTCTTTTTAGTGTAGTTTGTAGATATTTCCAATTTCAATAGAGGCAAATGGTAAGAAAATTAAATAATTCCTTGTTATTTGACTGCTGCCTTGAGTTGGTGCGCAGAGCCCAGATGTGCTCTTATCCACAGTCAAAGCTGCTCTTGCGGAATTATTTGCATAGAGACGGCAAGCCTTGACGGTTTAGCAGCTGTGTGTGCATTAGGGGATGTCCCCTCCAGCACTCTTGGCTAGGTTTGTGCCCGTATTGGCCAGAGGTGACAGATTGGAGTCTTTACCTTCAATAGGAGAGTCATCAGGGGACAATTGGAGAGGACATTTATAATTTTGTAGAAAGCTCCATAGACGCCTCTGGCAATATAATCATATTCTGTGTCTGAGTGCTGTGTGTGGACATCTTCATATTAACAAATCATCTGTAGGGAGGTGGGGGGGGACTGCAAAAAAAGACAACTGATAAATGTCACACAAGATGGAGCGTCAACATCGCAGAGCTGATGACCAGAGACAAGGCCATGTTTTCCAAAGTGAGGGAGATGCCATAGAATTAATTACATCTAAGATACAGAATATTTCCTTCTACGTTAAGAAAAAATAAATAAAAAAATGGAAAATTCATTCAAAAACTTTCCAGAACATAAAATTGAAATTTAAATGATCTTGGCTGATTTGTTTAGACTTTCCCACGATGTTACGCACAGAAGCAATGTGTTTCTGTTGTGCATATAAAATACCTCCACAGGTGTCTCTAATTAAAGGGGTTTTATCGTTTCATCATTTGGCAGCCGTTTATACTGGTTGCTAAGCAGTCCTTGTGAAATGGATGGGCGTGTCTTCTCTTTCTGCAGACACGACCCAAAGTGTGCATGTGAGAAATTCATTTCTGTGTGAGGGGGGGTGGGGGGTGGGGGGAGATTTCTCAGCTGTCGGAGACTAAGGAATCATTGGAAGTGAAAAGCTAAGTGTAACTCCATAGTGTATATCTACATTTCTCGCTCTCTTACATACTTTGTAACTAGAATGGGCATTTGACATTCAGGACTCTGGGAAAGATGGGTGATTTTTTTTCCCTCTCTCACACACAGTTATATATCCTGCAGATTATTACTCCTCTGACCTCTACAGATCTTCAGAACAAAACTATACACTTTATCTGTTTGTGTTTACATGGGACTGCACAATATCTCTCTCTCTGCTGCAGGACCTCTGATCGCTGTCAGTGAAAAGCGCAAACCCCGCACACATTTGCCGCAACTACCACTGATTGCTGTCAGTGAACAGCGCAAACCCCGCACGCCTATGTCGCATCTACCACTGATTGCTGCAGGATCACTGATCGCTGTCAGTGAATGAATGCAGCAAGCCCCGCACCGCACACATCGACCATCGACTGATTGCTGTCAGTGAACGAATGTAGCAAACCCCGCACAGCACACGTCAACTAATTGCTGTCAGTGAACGAACGCAGCAAGCACCGCACACATCGACTGATTGCTGTCACTGAACGAACGCAGCAAACCCGTCACCGCACACGTTGACTGATTGCTGTCAGTGAACGAACGCAACAAGCCCCGCACCGCACATGTCGACTGATTGCTGTCAGTGAACGCAGCAAACCCCGCACTGCACACATCAACTGATTTTGGTTCCTAATTGACCTAAAACGGGGAAGGTTTATTCTGATTTCATGTCAGAGAGTGAGAAAAACATCCAGATGTGTCTTATTATTATAGTGTATGTAAATTTCTGGTTTCAACTGTATATACAGTATATATATGAAAGTTGTAAAACTTTAGATAATGAAAAGAATAACAACTTTTTGCTGAAATTTTAATGTCCTTTCCTGACTTCTCATGTACGTTCATGCTCAGAAGAAGGTAATTACATCTGACACCTGCTGTCAGTGGCCAAGTTTGAAGTCACTCAGGGTACATTCACATTGTGTCTCAGGTTGTAATTGGAACCTCTGTGGCAAGTTCTGTCGGCAAAGACACAAAACAAAGCACACCAAGCAAGGCTTTTTCTTCATTTAAAATGATGGACACCATGGCAGAAACCAGACGGATCCCATAGTAGTCAGTAGGGTCCATTGGGTGTCATTCATGTCTGTTGGTAAAATTAATTTACACCTCTGTGAAAGTAGCCTTAGATGTTACAGTCAGTGCGACTATGACAAATAACAGTTTTAATAGAAGTGTAGTAAAAGTACTATACACTGCGATATGTTAACATTGCAGTGTATTGTACCACTGATTGCACCCCTAGTTGTCACATAACCTATTAGGACTAAATAGTAGTGTTAAATGACTTAGGGGTTTTCTCATCACACGCTTTCTCAGACTTTAGCTGTTTCTCTGTCTCACAGTTTCAAATCCAGGGGCGAGTCTCTCCTCTCAGTAGGCGTGCCTTTCCTGCCAGAAGGCGTGTCTCCCTTCACTGAAGATTGGTGACATCATCATTGGGAGCAGTGGAAGGGAGAGGATGTCCCAGCTCTGTAGACCACCTGCAATGGTTCTCATGTCTGCAGAGCTCTCAGCTCCCTCCCAGGCTGCACAAGCTCCTTGTAACCAGTAAACCTGCATTGCTGCAAGCAGTTATACATACAGCCTGAACTGATGAAAGAAATGTGAGGAATGCTCTCTGCTCCCCCTCTGTCAGGAGGTAGAGCAGACTGTATAAGGCTGTGTTATATGGGTCAGAGAGGGAATTTAGCAGCTACAGACTCAGTAATCCTTCACATAGAGCTGGGAAAATTAGCATAGAGGAGCTCAGATAGTCTTTATTATACAACCATCATAACAAGCTGAGTCACATAGTTTCACTTTCATTTTCCACAGCTCGGAGGGAAGTAAGCACAGAGTGCAGGCAGCCAATCACAGCACAGGGGGCATGTGCCCCAACAGGTTGAATGAAATATCAATCAGCCAATCACGGAAAATGGGGTGTGGCACGACACCCCAGGCTGCAGTTTTAGGTGTAGAATACACAGATTAGCTTATATCTGCTATACTAAGTGACTTAGGTAAAGCAAACCAATTGCAAAACTGCTTATTTTTACTGTCCCCATCATTACAGATATGATCTTTGTAGCAAGAAGACCCCTTAAAATTAAGAATCACCAGAATCAGAACGATCTGCAACATAAAGCTGTTGTGATGGTTGTGTCTGTATCATAAAGGCTCTCTGAGCTCCTCTATGCTCATTTTCCCAGTTCTATGTGAAGGATTACTGAATCTCTAGCTGCTAAATTCACTCTCTCACCCCTATAACACAGCATTATACAGTCTGCTCTACCTCTAGGGGGGAGCAGAGTGCTTTCCTCCTATTTCTTTCATCAGTTCAGGCTGTATGTATAACTGCTTACAGCAATGCAGGTGTACTAGCTACAAGGAGCTTGGGAGGGAGCTGACAGCTCTGCAGACATGAGAAAACTCCTGTTTTCATATGTATTACATGACGCATCACACATAATAAAATGCACCTATGCCCCAATGGTGCGTGTTCTCATTTAACGCAATGGGGCACTTTACATTCACTTTTACAAGTGTAGATGTGTAAAATAATCATTTTATGCATATAAAAAAATTCCATGTGAATATAACCTGAGACTTCCTGCATAAATCTGAAAAACTGGGAGGGATAGAATTTCTTAAATCAGGATATTGCAAATTTTTTTCATTATACAACAAATATCCTTTTTTGCGGACACTGAAATATGTCTTTTATTTCTTTGCAATGTTTTTGTAGGTTTTAAACTGATCTAATAATGCTTCAGGCCAATTCATACACTTCTGCAAATTTGACTGTGACTTCAGTATTCACACCAATCTCCAGATCATATTCAATAATAGACAGCGCAGACGTGTCCGATGCCCACCTTGTCATTGACTTTCTCACATGTAATGAGTGCATCACTGAATTTTAAAATGTCATTTTCCTAATATGTTCAGCCTCCCCAATCAGCACCACGGCCATCAGCTCCAGAGCAAACACAGAGAAAAACACAAGCAATCACTATAACACATAATAGGAAGCATCACATCCACCTCACATGTAATAAAGCATCAGTCGTTACCTTATCAATTGTAATAAACCATAATACACATCATGAAACTCTACTTGTTTCCTGGAAATATTGTTCTTCATAGTAAGGTATGTAATTCTTTATTACTGCTAAGGGACTAGACACCACATGCGTCTTTTATAGCACCGACCTCTGCAGATAATTACCCGATGTAATGAGATTCTGTGTGCACTGATGGAAGGTAGAGGCCAAAATCCTGTAGAATGTGAATCTGCAAAACAAAATTGTGAAAGCTTTACAGTATTACTCAGACAAACAAAAATACACTTAACATAAAACTGCCCCATATGAACAGATATATAATGCTAATAATGTTGCTCCCTGTTTTCAAGAAATATGAAAATACGCCCATTACCAAAAAAAAAACTACTAAAAACTGCCCGCTATGTGAAGAATATAACACTAAAAAATTTCCCCCCATGACAGAAAAAAAACTAAAATACTGCCCCCCATTACAAAAAAAAAATACATAATAGCCCCTATGTGTAAGAAAATAAAAATATTAATACTGCCCCGATGTGCAAAACTATAAAAAATTTTTTTAAATTTTTCTGCCCCCCATGTCAAATATAATTACTTAATACTGCCCTATGTACAAGAATATAATACTATAAACGCCCCCTAGTACAAGAATATAACTACTATAAAAACTCCCCTATGTACAAGAATAAACTCTACAATACTGATCCTATGTACAAGAATAAAATACTATAATACTGCCCCTATGTACAAAAATATAATTCTAAAACACCCCCCTTATGGCAAGAATAACCTATATAATACGCCCCCTTGTACAGGAAGAACTCTATAAAACTGCCCCTATGTAAAAACTATAACTACTATAATACTGTCCCCATTACAAAAAAATAACTTTTAATACGCCCCCTATGTGTAAAAATTAACTACTATAAAATGCCCATATGTACAAAAATATAACTACTATAAAATTTTCCCCTTAGTACAAGAAATAGTGCTATAATACTGTCCTTAAAACAGGAAATAACCTATAATACTGCCCATTAAAGAATTTTAAAAACTATGATACTGCCCCCATGTACAAGAATATAAATACTATAATACTGCCTCCCCGTACAAAAAAAAAACTATAAACTCCCTTAGTAAAGAAATTAACTCTATAAAAACTATCCCCTATGTACAAGAAAAAAATCTATAATTTCTGCCCCCAAAGACAATAATTTAATACTTTAATTTGCCCCCATGACAAGAATATAACTACTTAATACTGCCCCTAGTTTTAAGAATATAACTAAAATACTGCCCCAAATTACAAGAATATAATATAAATACTGCCCCCCTTTTAAAGAAATAACTTTTATAATACTGCCCCCCTGTACAAAAATGTAACTACTTTAATATGCCCCCCTTTTACAAAATATAACCTATAATACGCTCCCTTGATAAGAATATAAACATAATATGCTCCCTATGTCAAGAAATAATACTATAAAATGCCCCCCTTTTACAAAAAATGTAATATTTAATACTGCCCCCCCATGTCAAGAATAAATCTTAATACGCCCCCATGTATAAGAATAAATACTATTAAAATGCTCCCTATTAAAGAATATAATACTTTAATACTGCCCCAAAATTAAAAAATATAAATTAATATGTCCCCCGTACAAGAATATAACTACTATAATACTGCCCTATTCAAGAAAATAACTCTTTAATACTGCCCCTTGTCAGGAAATAACTACTTTTTACTACCCCCTATGTATAAGAAATAACTACTAAATACGCCCCTATGTAAGGAATATATTATTAATCTGCCCTTATGTCAAGAATATAACGCTATAAAACTGCCTATTTTACAAAAATATAACTCAAAATACGTACAAATGTACAAGAAAATAACTACTAAATACTGCCCCTATGTGCAAGAATATAACACTTAAATACTGCCCCCCATGTACAAAATATAATACATAATACTGCCTATGTACAAGAATAAACTACTATAATCTGCCCCAATGTCAAGAATATAACAATATAATTACTGCCCCCCTAGTACAAAAATATAAAAACATTTTTAAAGCCTCCCATGTCAAGAATATAACAACAAAAACAGCTCCCCCAGAAAAGAAATAACTACTTTAATTGCCCCTATGTACAGAAAAAACTACAAATATTTTCCCCTTAAAAACAAGAAATAATTATAAATACTGCTCCCTATTCAAGAATATAATTTTCTATAATATGCTCCCTGTGTAAAGAAAAATAACTACTATAATACGCTCCCTATGTCAAAAAAAAAACTGCTTAATATGTCCCTTGTACAAGAATATAACTACTATAATATGCCCCCTATGCACAAGGTATAACTACTATAATACTGCTCCTGTGTACAAGAAAATAATACTTTAATCTTCCTATGACAAGAATATAACTAATATACTGTCCCTATGTACAAGAATATAATACTTTAATATGCCCCTAGTAAAGAAAATAACTACTATAATACGTCTCCCATGTACAGCTATAATACTATAATACTGTCCCCCTATTAAAATTTTAATACTATAATCTGCTCCTATGTACAAAATATAACTTTCAAAAATACGCCTCTATGTACAAGAATATAACTACTACAATACTGTCCCTAGTACAAGATATAAAAACTAAAACTGCCTTCTTGTACAAAATTAAACTATATTAAAAATGCCCCATGTACAAGAATATAACTACTATAAAAAGCCCCCTTTGACAAGAATAAACTACTATAATACTGCCCCCTTTAAACAAGAAAAAACTATATAATACTTCCCTTGTCAAGAATAAAACTACTATAATACTATCCTATGTTTTAAGAAAAAACCTTAATACTCCTTTAAGTACAAGAATTTAAAATGCTATAAAAACTGCCCCCATGTACAAGAATATAACTACAAAAAATGTCTCCTAGACCCCGAAAATAACACATAAACTGCTCCCTATGTACAAGAATAAATACTATAATAAGCCCCCATGTACAAGAATATAACTACTATTTATACAGTCCCTATGAACAAAGAAAAAAAAAATTAAATCTATAAAACCCTAACAAACCCTTAAATAATACTGATCCTATGTAGAAGAATATAACTACTATAATACTGCCCCCTATGAACAAGGAATATAACTACATAATACTGTCCCCCCTATGTACAGGAATATAACTACTATAAAACTGCTACTATGTACAAGAATATAACTACTATACTAATGCTCCTAAGTACAATCATAATAACTACAATATACTGCCCATATGTACAAGAATGAACTACTATAATACTGCTCCCTATAGACAGCAGTGATGTATAGTTAATGTACTGATGTCTGTCTCAGTCTCCGTGCATGAGTCTCCTGACTGGCTGAGAGTCGGCTCTGACTGTATTCATGAGTATTCTTTCTTTTTGGCCTTTGTACCATGTGAGGATCTTTCCCCCACGAGTGTTGCTCTGATTCATCTCTGTAAATCTGTCCTCACATGGTGATTTGCAATTACATTATCACAAAGCCCAGAGGGGCGTTTACAGACGGCAGCGCGGCGCACGGACGACTCATCAGCGCAACTCGAGAAAGAACCCAAATAATCTGCTTAATGCTCCGCTCATGCAATCGCCAGAACCGCTTCAACACATACTGCTGATACGAGACCACGGGCGTCCTCGTTAGGCGATGCTGCTCGCGATTTTCATTAAATTACTGGAAGATGTTTCCGTGCAGCGAGCGTCTTCCTCTCTCTACAGAGGACGCTTCACTTTTATTATACAGAGATTCAAGTCGCTGCGTAGACATAAAGCTGAAGGGCTTTATCCATCTCAGACATTTACAGCGCAGGTCTCTATCCTAGCAATGGGCATCTCCTTATCCCCTTGTCCTTGCCTGGATTCGCGGTTGGACAAAATATAGAGGTGGCTGCGCAGAATATAGAGGTGACTGTGCATGCGCTGTTTTGTCCATTCATTTCAATGTGAGTTCCAATTACTGAACCCTCTTATATGACAATGGTGAGAGGTGCACATGTTGCATGAGGGTCTCCTTATCCCCTTGTCCTTGCCTTGATCGTGGTTTCGACAAAATATAGAAGTGGCTGCGCAGAATATAGAAGTGGCTACGCATACGCTGTTTTGTCCATTCATTTCAATGGGAGTTCCAAGTACTGAACCCCCTTAGATGACAATGGTGAGAGGTGCACATGTTGCATGGGGGTCTACTTATCCCCTTGTCCTTGCCTGGATCACGGTTGGACAAAATATAGAAGTGACTGTGCAGAATATAGAGGTGGCTGCGCATGCGCCATTTTGTCCATTTATTTCAATGGGAGTTCCAAGTACTGAACCCCCTTAGATGACAATGGTGAGAGGTGCACATGTTGCATGGGGGTCTACTTATCCCCTTGTCCTTGCCTGGATCACGGTTGGACAAAATATAGAGGTGGCTGCGCAGAATATAGAGGTGGCCGCGCATGCGCCGTTTTGTCCATTCATTTCAATGGGAATTCTAAGTGCTGAACTCCCTTAGATGACAATGGTGAGAGGTGCACATGTTGCATGGGGAGAGGGGGTAAGAGCACCTCTATTTTCGAGGTAAGACATTTACAGTGGTGGCCAAAAGTATTGGCACCCCTCATTCTTCCAGATAATACTCAGTTTCTTCCTGAAAAAGATTGCAATCACAAATATCATTGAAATAGATTATCTTCATTTAATTTTGTCCTTCAATGGAAAACCACAAAAAGAATTGTCATAAAAAGCCCAAAATTGGATATAATTTCACACAAACATAACAAAGGGGTGGACAAAAAGTATTGGCACTGTGTGAAAAATCATGTGAAGCGTTCTCTTAATTTGTGTAATTAACAGCACCTAACTTACCTGAGGCCCCTAACAGGTGCTGGCAAATAACATAAATCACACTTGCAAGGACCAGTTGAACATGGATTAAAGTTGACTCAACCTCTGTCCTGTGTCCTTGAGGTGACCACATTGAGCATCGGAGAAAAGAAAGAAGACCCAAGAACTGTCCCTGAGGACATGAGAATCTCAAATTTGTGAGGGAGGCCTGAGCAACCTCAGGCTACAAGCCATCTCCAAAGACCTGAATGTTCCTTGTCACACCAAGCGCAGATGCATCAAGAAGTGTTAAAGCCAGCATGGCACTGTAGCTAACCCTCGCTAGAGTGGACGGAGCCCATTTCCAAATAAAAAATAAAAAAAAAAAAAATAACTGTGGCAAACCTCCCCATGGCACTCGTGGCTAACCTCCCAATGGCACTGTGGCTAACCTCCCTATTGCCCCTGGGCAAACCTCCCTATGGCACTGTGGCTAACCTCCCCCCATGGCAGCACTGTATGCTAACCTCCCTATGGCACTGCGGCTAACCTCCCTAAGGCCCTGTGGCAATCTCCCTATGGCACTGGTTGCTGAGCTCCCCATGGCACTGTTGGCTGACCTCCCTATGGGCACTTGGCTAACCTCCCTATGGCCCTGTGGGCTAACCTCCCTATGGCACTGTGGCTAACCTCCCTATGGCACTGGCTAACCCCCCATTTCAATATGGCTAACCTCTCTATGGCACTGGTGGCTAACCACCCTATGGCACTGTGGCTAACCTCCCTATGGCACTGTGGTGCTAACCTCCGCCCATCGTAACTATGGCTAACCATCTCTATTGCACAGTGGCTAACCTCCCCATTGCACTGTGGCTGACCTCCCTATGGCACTGTTGCTAACCTCCCTATGCACTGTGGCTAACTGTCCTATGGCAATGTGGCTAACCTCCCTCAAGGCCCTGTGGCTAACCATCCCTATGGCACTGTGTCTAGCCTCCCTATGGCCCTGTGGCTAACCTCCTATGGCAACTGTGCTACCTCCCCATGGCACTGTTGCTAACCTCCCTATGGCACAGTGGCTAACCACCCTATAGCCCTGTGGCTAACCTCCCTATGCACTGTGGCTGACCTCCCCCATTCACAGTGGCTCGACCCCCCATGGCACTATATGGCTAACCTCCCTATGGCACTGTGGCAACCTCCCTATGGCACTGTGGCCTGACCCCCTATGGCACTTTGGCTGACCTCCCCTATGGCACTGTGGCTAACCCTCCCCTATGGCACTGTGGCTGACCTCGCCTATGCACTGTGGCTAACCTCGTCCTATGGCACTGTGGCTGACCCTCCCTATGGCCCTGTGGCTAACCTCCCTATGGCCGCTGCGGCTAACCACCCATTGGCACTGGTGGCTATCCTCCCATGGCACTGTGGGCTAACCTACCCTATGGCAATGTGGCTAACGCTCCCTAAGGCTAAACCACCCTAGGCCCCTGTTGCTAACCTCCCTATGCCCTATGGCTAACCTCCCTATGGCAACTGTGGCTAACCTCCCCATGGCACTGGTGTTAACCTCCTAATGGCACTGCGCTAACCTCCCTATGGGCCCTGGAGGCTAACACCCTATATGGCACTGTGGCTAAACCTCCTATTGCAACTGTGGCTGACCTCCCTATGGCACTGTGGCTGACCTCCCAATGGCACTGGTGGCTAACCTCCCTAAGGCCCAGTGGGCTAACCTCCCTATCGCACTGTGGCTAACCTCCCTATGGCCCTGTGTCTGACCTCCCTATGGCACGTGGCTGACCTCTCCTATGGTCACTGTGGCTGACCCACCCTATTGCAAACTGTGGCTAACCTCCCTATGGCACGTGTGGCTGACTCCCTATGGCCCTGTGGCTGACCTCCCTATGCACTGTGCAGACCTCCCTAAGGCACTGTGGCTGACCCTCCCTATGGCACTTGTGGCTAACCCTCCCAAATGGCACTGTGGCTAACTCCCTATGGCACTGTGGCTGACACTCCCTATGGCAGACTGTGGCCCTTAACCTCCTATTGGCACTGTGGCTAACCCTCCCTATGGCAACTGTGGCTAACCTACCTATGGCCACTGTGGCTGACTCACCTATGGCACAGTTGGCTAACCTCCCAATGGCACTGTGGCTAACCTACCTATTGGCACTGTGCACCTTCCTAGATGTTGGACCCGCAAAAGAAAAATGAAAAGACTTTTCAACCCTAAGATTGTGCGGAATGGTGGGATAAAGAACCTCGACTAACATCCATACAAGTTCAAGCTGCCGTCCGTCCGAGGGTACAACTGTGGACATTCCCGATACTATCCGCCGGCGTCTGAATTAAAGAGGACTGTAATGGTAGGATACTCAGACGAAACCTACTTCTTATACCGCCGAGACATACAAAGTCAGGCTGGAGTTTGCCCAAACTTACCTGAGAAAGCCTAAAACGTTTTGGGAAGAATGTTTCTCTGGTCAGATGAGACCCAAAAGAGTAGAGCTTTTTGGGAAAAGGCATCAACAAAGATTTTACCAAGGAAAAAAAAAGAGGCATTCAAAGAAAAGAACCGGTCCTCCCCTACAGTCAAACATGGCGGAGTTCTCTGATGTTTTGGGGTTGCTTTTGCTGCTCTTGCACTTGGACCTGCTTGACCGTGTGCATGGCATTATGAAGTCCCTGAGACTACCAACACATTGTGCAGCATAATGTAGGGCCCAGAGTGAGAAAGCTGGGGTCTCCCCTCAAGGTCATGGGTCTTCCAGCAGGACAATGACCCAAAACACCATTCAAAAGCACTATTACAAATGGTTTGAGAGAAGCACTGGAGACCTTCTAAAGTGCCGCAATGAGTCCAGACCTGAATTCCCAGAGAACACCTGTGATACAACTCAAAATGGCGGTTTGGAGAAGGCGCCCTACAAATCTCAGGGACCTGGTCAGTTTGCCAAAAAGAATGTTCTAAAATTCCAGCAGAGCATTGTAAAGAAACTCATCGATGGTGACCGGAAGCGGTTGTTTCCCGCATTTATTTTGGCTAAAGGTTTTGTGTCTTACCAAGTATTAGGCCTGAGGGCGCCAATACTTTTGTCCGGGCCCTTTTATTGAATTTTTGGTGAAATGATCAATGATTTTGATTTCTGTCTCATCTGTTTTGTGTTATATTTTTTTCATTTCAAGCAAAATAAATGAAGATAATAATACCAAAGAATTTGTGATTGCAATAATTTTCAGGAAGAAACTGAGTATTATCTGACAGAATTGCAGGGGTGCCAATACTTTTGGCCACCACTGTATGGCATTTCCTATTGATCGGTCTGAGATGGGAACAGCTCTTTAAATGCTAAAATTGTGTCTGCTTGCAAAAAAAAAAGCCCCCCTACCACCTAGGGAGGCTCACTGTAAATACCTGGTCTTTATATGGAGTGCAACAGTGTAATACAGTAACAGCAGCAAACTAACTTGTGCTTCAAGGGCAATTGTTCACTCAAGGTCAAAGGACCCTACTTGCGCTTTTAACTCGTAACTAGAGTTTAGTCGTAGACAGTGCAATATCTATACCTTAGTGCAGGGGTCTGCAACGTCGGCGCTCCAGCTGTTGGGAAACTACATCTCCCATCATGCCCACTGATATAGATTATATAAATGCATGATGGGAGTTGTAGTTTCCCAACAGCTGGAGAGCAGACGGTGCATACCCCTGCCTTAATCCATCAGCAAGTTGATACGATGACTTAACATTGGGCCAAACATATAGTTGAAACCAAGATTTTCCATTTCCACTATTTATATAAAGCCCCATCTGCAGGTTTCTCCCTCCCTCTATATAAAGCCCCATCACAGTTTTTCTCTCTCTCTGACATGGAATCAAGGAAACCTTCCCCGTTTTAGGTCAATTAGGAACCAAAATTATTTCTATTTGCCACATGCAGAATAATGAGAGGAAAAATTTAAGGCTTTTTATTTACTTCTGCAAAGTCAGGTTTCCCTCCATTTCAATAGTATTTTGGTGGTGCTTTAACAACCCTTAAACTGTAGGTCTTGGGTCACAAGCGTTCTGGATCCTACACAAGCTTCACACAATAGTTTGGTGGAATTTTGGCCCCTTCCTCCTGACAGAAATGGTGTAACTGAGCCCAATGTTAGGGGTCTCCTGCTCGCCTCCGGCCTTTTCCAGCTTTACCCATAACTTTTCAATAGGATTGAGATCAAGGCGTTGTGATGGCCGCTCCAAAACATTGACTTGGTTCTCCTTAAAGGGGTTGTCTCACTACAGGGATTGCTGCTTTTTATGTTAAAGATCTTGCCAAAACAAGTCACTTTGCAATATGTGGTCCATTACCATTGTCCTACCTATTCCTAGATATCCCACTCTAGGTAAGGCAGCATCAGCTCCTCATGTCCAATAGCTACAGACCTGTTTCCATCTCTTCTGATAGGCCTGCCAGCACTTGGTCGCTAAAGCTACAGACCAGTTCAATCACTCAAAGATAGGCTGCCAGCACTTGTTGCTATAGCTATATACCTGTTTGATCTCTCCTGATAGGCCTGCCAGACAGCACTGGTTGCTAAAGCTATAGACCTGTTTTCCATCTCCTCCCGAAAGGGCAGCCAGCACTGGATATGCTATAGCTCCAGCAGACTGTTCCATCTCTCCCGATAAGGCTGCCAGCACTGTTGCTATAGCTACAGACCTGTTTCCATCCTCTCCTGATAGGCTACCAAGCACTTTATGTTGCTATAAGACAACAGACCTGGTTCAATCTCTCATGATATGCCCTGCCAGCACTGGTTTCCTATATCTACAGACCTTTCCATCCCTTCTGATAGGCTGCCAGCACTGGTCTCTATAGCTACAGACCTTGGATTCTACACTGCAGCCTTGTAGAAGCCAGTAAACACGCCCCTGAATTCAAAATGAAACCAAGAAAACAGGACTGAGATGAATCAGTGTAGTGAGACAACACCTTTAAGCCACTTTGTAACCAGTTTGGCAGTAGCTTCGGGTCCTTGTCCATTTGGAAGACCCATTTCTGCCCAAGCTTTAACGTCCTGGCTGATGTCTTGAGATGTTGCTTCAGTATTGTCACATAATGTTTCCTCATGATGCCATCTACAGTGGGGAAAAAAAGTATTTAGTCAGCCACCAATTGTGCAACTTCTCCCACTTACAAAGATAAGAGAGGCCTGTAATTGACATCATAGGTCGACCTCAACTATGAGAGACAAAATGAGAAAACAAATCCGAAAATCCATTGTCTGATGTGGAAAGAATTTATTTGCAAATTATGGTGGAAAATAATATTTGGTCAATAACAATACTTCATCTCAATTCTTTGTTCTATATCCTTTGTTGGCAATGTCAGAGGTCAGACTTTTTCTGTCTTCACAAGGTTGGCCACACTGTTGCTGGTATTTGGGCCTTCTCCATGCAGATCTCTTAGAGCAGTGATGTTTTGGGGTTGTCGCTGGGCAATACGGACTTTCAACTCCCCCAGGTTTTTCTATGGGGTTGAGATCTGGAGAACTGGCTGGCCACTCCAGGACCTTGAAATGCTTCTTACGAAGCCACTCCTTTTTTTGCCCTGGCGGTGTGCTTGGGATCATTGTCATGCTGAAAGACCCAGCCACGTTTCATCTTCAGTGCCCTTGCTGATGGAAGGAGGTTTGCACTCAAAATCTCACAATACATGGCCCCATTCATTCTTTCAGAAGTTAGAGATCAGTCGTCCTGCAGAGAAACAGCCCCAAAGCCTGATGTTGTTTCCCCCATGCTGCACAGTAGTATATGGTTTTTCTTTGGATGCAACCTCAGTCCTTCTCTCCTCCTCCAAACACGACGAGTTGTGTTCCTACCAAACAGTTCTCCTTTGGTTTCATCTGACCATATGACATTCTCCCAATACTCTTCTGGATCATCCAAATGCCCTCCAGCAAACTTCAGACAGGCCCGGACATGTACTGGCTTAAGCAGGGGGACACGTCTGGCACTGCAGGATCTGAGTCCCTGGCAGTGTAGTGTGTTACTGAGGTAGCCTTTGTTACGTTGGTCCCCGCTCTCTTGCAGGTCACTAGGGCCCCTCCATGTGGTGCTGGGGTTTTTTCTCACCGTTCTTGTGATCATTTTGACCCCACAGGATGAGATCTTCCGTGGTGCCCCAGATGGAGGGAGATTATCAGTTCTCTTGTATGTCTTCCATTTTCTAGTTATTTCTTCCACACTTAATTTCTTCCCACCAAGCTGCTTGCCTATTGCAGATTCAGTCTTCCCAGCCTGGTGCAGAGCTACAATTTTGTTTCTGGTGTCGTTCGATAGCTCTTTGGTCTTCACCATAGTGGAGTTTGGAGTGTGACTGAGGTTGGGGACAGGGGTCTTTTATACTGGTGCCATCACTACAGGCAATGAGTGGAAGACAGAGGACCCTCTTAAAGAAGAAGTTACATGTCTGTGAGAGCCAGAAATCCTGCTTGTTTGTACTTGACCAAATACTTATTTTCCACCATAATTTGCAAATAAATTCTTTCCAGATCAGACAATGTGATTTTCGGGATTTGTTTTCTCATTTTGTCTCTCATAGTTGAGGTCGACCTATGATGTCAATTACAGGAGAACTTGCACAATCTATCTATCTATCTATCTATCTATCTATCTATCTATCTATCTATCTCTCTGTCTAGCTCATATCTAGCTATCTCATATCTATCTATCTATCTATCTATCTATCTATCTCATATGTATCTATCTCATATGTATCTATCTCATATGTATCTATCTCATATCTATCTATCTATCTATCTATCTATCTATCTCATATGTATCTATCTCATATCTATCTATCTATCTATCTATCTATCTATCTATCTCATATCTATTGTATCTATTTAACCATAGTAACCTTCTTTCATCTGAATGAATTGGATGAAGTATATAATACAGACCTATGCTGGCACTCAAGCTGTAGGTATGCAAACCGAAATAATAAGTTTTCAGCTGAAGTTGACAAAATAGGAACCGGGAAACGTCCCAAATAAATTATGTCAGTTTTAATTTCAGCAAGAAACAGTGATTAAAAGACATTGCACCTGCGCGGCATGTGCCCGTGCGAAACGCATAGTATCTTTTGTTCTTATTTCTTTTATGCTTTATATTTTATGTCTTTTAATGACTGTTACTTGCTGAAATTAAAACTGACATAATTTATTTGGGACGTTTCCCGGTTCCTATTTTGTCAGCTTCAGCTAAAAACTTTACTTATTATTTCGGTTTGCATACCTACTGCTTGAGCGCCACCATAGGTCCGTATTATATACCTCATCCAATTCATTCGGATTATATCTATCCATCTATCTAATATCTAACTCATATCTTTCTCGTATGTATCCATCCATCCATCTCATATCTATCTCTCTATCAATCAATCTATCTATCTATCTATCTATCTATCTCATAGCTATCTATCTATCTCAAATCTATTTATCTCTCATATCTGTCTATCCATCTGTCTATCTCCTATCTATCTTCTCATCATCTAATCTATCAAACTACTCATATCTATCATCTACTACTATCATCATCCCCAAACTATCATCTCTACTATCTATATCTATCTATCTATCTTATCTACTATTCATATCTATCTATCTTCTCATACTATTATTATTATCTATCTATCATCAATTTTAAAACTTCTCCTTTATCTATCTCCTATCTATCATTCTTATTATTTTCTATCTCTATCTACTATCTATCTATCTATCTCCTACTATCATTCTTTTATCTTATCTCATATTATCTCCATCTATCTACTTTATTATTATCTATCTATCTCAATTATTATCTATCTATCTATTATCCATCTGTCTATCTCCTATCTACAAAATCTATCTTCTCAAAACATCTATCATCTCATATTTATCTATTATCTATCTATCTATTATCATTATCCCATTTTTATCTATTTTCATCTATCTCTATTTCTATCATCCATATCTATCTATTCATACTATCTATCTATCTCATATCTATCTAAACTATCTATCTATTATCCATATCTATCTATCTATCATTCCTATCTATCTATCTCTTATTTTCTATTATTCATATTATCTATTATCATTATCTTATCTATCTATTTTTATCATCATCTATCTCATATCTATCTCCTATCATTATCTCTTACTACTTCATCTACCATATCTTTTTATTATCTCTTATCTATCTATCTCATATCTATGTATTTATCTCTCATATCTATCTATTTTCCTAAATTCGATGGGTGTCCACTAACTGAAATGAAACTTAAACTACAGTATAAGTAGCACTAATTAAAGATATAAATAATACTGCCATTTATTAGAGAACCCACATAGTAGGACTAGATAGATAGGTATGGGACGATTATGAGATAGATAGATATGAGATAGATAGATAGATAGATAGATAGATATGGGAAGATAGAATGAGATAATAGAGTGATAGATAGATAGATAGATAGTAGATAGATAAGGAATTTAGAAGATATGGATGATATGGGATAGATATAGCAGATATGAGATAGATAATAGATATGAATATAGATAGATAGATAGAAGATATGAGATCGATAGATATGAAAGATAGATAGATTTTAATAGATAGAGAAATAGATAGATAGATAGATAGAGATCGATAGATATGGGATAGAAGATATAGTTTAATAGATAGGGATAGTAGTAGATGGATGATATGAGTTTAATAATATAAATTAGATAGAGAGAGATAGTAGATAAAATGGGAAGATAGATTGAGATTAGTAGATAGAAAGATAGATAGAAGGGATAATAATAATAATAAAAGATAGTAGGGTATAGATAGATAATATGGGAAGATAGATAGATATGGATAGATAATAGGGATAGATAATATGAGATAGTGAATGAGATAATAGATATGAGTAGATAGTTTGGATAATAAAAAAAAATTAGTAGATAATAGAAGATAGATAGGGATAGTAGTATAGAAGATGAAAATATGGGATAGATAAAATTGAGATAAAGATAGATAGATAATAGATAGATATGGGATAGTAGAAATGAAAAAAGATAGTAGATATGGGATAGATAATGGGGGGTGAAGAAAACAGATAGAAGTTTGATAGATGATAGAAGAGTAGATGTAAACACACTCAACTTCAAGTAGATGCGTGCAAAAGAACCTTGGGCCCCCAGCGGCTGTGGTTATGCCCTTGTTCTATACTCGCGTGGCCCTTGGCCGGCCCATCTGGCTGCAGTTTAGTTCGCGCAGGTGTCTCCATGTATTTGATGGGGTTTTTGCTAATCCCTGTCGCCGTGAGACCCCCCCCCCCCCACAGGTGGAAGACTTCATCAAGCACTTTAAAACCCCCCGACTCGTACAATCTGCTTCCTAAGTGTCATTTTGATACAAAAAATTCCCCTGTGCAGCGCTTTCTCTAATCTCCTTCATTATCCGCCTGTAGAAGTGTGCTGCCTCGCAATCCGCAGGTTCCTAAGAAACCCCTGTCTCTCAGCGCTCGGCGCCCTTCATCTGCCTAGAAGAAGAGGTGCAGGGATCCCGTCTCGCCGCTGACGGGGAATTATCTGGTGATTACGGTCCGCCATGGCCAGATAAGACGCCGCCTCGGCGGTTGGTGGACAGGATGGCGGGTCTGCCTGCTTTGGGATCAAAGGCTCCGAAATAGCTGGAAAAGAATTAGTGTAGAGGCAATACATGGGAGCCTGACATTAAGGAGGCAAATCGGGAAGAATTCCCTACAAAAAGCTGGAAGATGAAAAAGAAGAATGCAGCTATCTTCATAGGGGTAGAGCTACCCTGTTTCCCCGAAAATAAGACATAGTGCATTTTTTTGGGCTGCTTATGCTGATGTTTGTGATGAATCACTACAGGATATTAATACAGGTTGATGTTTTGTTCAACAATAAATGTGAATTATTGTTCATAGAAAAAAAAACATTTCCCTACAAATAGTCTTCGCTCGTCTTTAGGAGCAAAAATTAATATAAGACACTGTCTTATTTTCAGGGAAACAGGGTATGGGCGTAACTATAAGGGGTGCTGAGATAGCAGTGAATTCCGTGCCCCATAAGCCCTCCATCCACTTATGAGAACAGCAGTATTGTAAATGACAGGAACAGGCTTTGACTGACCCACGGGGGAGCAGGTTGCCCTGGTGGTGGCCCTTGGGCATAACAATGGGGCTGCTTTTCAGGGAAAGGGGCAAAGAAAGAGATGCAGAAATCAAGAGACAAAGTACAGTTGCTATAGGGTGGGCCCCAAATATCTCCTTTGGTGGGCCCAAAGCGTTAAATCCACTCTCTGTTCAGGCTGTGGGGGGTTCTACAGCTTCAGGCCCCACTTCGTGTTCAGGCTTGTGGGAGGTTACTGCTCCGGACTCCCACTTACTGTTCAGGATTGTGGGCACTTCTTCAGCTTAGGCTCCATTCCTGTTAAGGCTGTGGGTGGTTCTTCTGCTTCAGGTCCCATTTCTGTTAAGGTGTGGGTGGTTCTTTCAGCTTCAGGTTGCCACTTCCTGTTCAGGTGATGGGTGGTTCTACAACTTTTAAGCTTCCCATTCCTGGTCAGGTTGTGGGGGATGGTTCTGCTGCCTCAGGACTCTCCACTTCTGATCAGACTGTGGGTGGCTCTCATCTTCAGCCTCCACTTCCTGTTTAAGCTGTGAGTGGTTCTACAGCTTCATGCTCCCACTTCCTGTTTAAGCTGTGGGTGGTTCTACAGCTTCATGCTCCCACTTCCTGTTCAGGCTGTGGGTGGTTCTACAACTTCCTGTTCAGACTGTGGGCCGTTCTACAACTTCAGGGCTCCACTTTCTGTTCAGGCTGTGGGGCCGTTCCTATTCTATCAGGCTCCCACTTCCTGTTTAGGCTGTGGGCGGTTCTACAGCTTCAGGCTCACACTTCCTGTTCAGACTCTGGGGAATTCTACAATTTCAAGCTCCCACTTCCTGTTCAGGCTGGGGGCGGTTCTGCAGCTTCAGGCTCCCACTTCCTGATCAGACTGTGGGAGGTTCTACGGCAATGATTGACATTTCAGCTCTACTATTCTTAGATGAGCCTGTTACAGTGACAGGAGGTTTGTACATTGTAGTGCACAGGGCTACAAAGCTCTAAGTGTTTAAAACGTATCAGTTAGATAGATAAACAAGCTCCTGTACTGCTGATAAGACACAGCAGGGAGTTACGTCACCTCGATGAGACAGGGCAACCAGAGCAATGAGAATAGAAGAGCTTGTGTACACGAGCAGGGGATAAGATCTCTTTTAGCTGTGAAACAAAGCAAAATCAGAACAGCAATGTATTTGGTAATAGTCTGTATTTACCTTTGCCTACCCGTTTAAAGCAGTGTTGGGTGAAAACAGCTTTAAGGGGTTGATAACTAATTTGAGCTGTTGCTTAGATAGTCGGTAGAAGGGGGTCCCTCATTCAGGACCCTCATCTCGTCGCCGGAGTAGACAGCAGCTAGAATAAGCGTCTCTCTCTTTGGAGGACCCCACTTGTCCCTACAGACTATGGCTTTCAATAGGAATGGTGTTATTCTCTGATTCCTCTGTGGGGGCGCTGCAGGGAAATCGAATGCTGACAGATTTTAGATGATCATTGGGGTTCTCAGTTGCGGGACGACCTGTGCTCAGCTCAAGACCCTTCAGGATTGTTGAAGCGGAGATCCCCTTTAGTGTTTTCTATGACGTTCCTGGTTGCAGGCTTGCAGTGGTAATGATCTGTTTAGTGACATTCCTTGTCTGCGGGCGGCCGCTTCCTCCCTGAAGTGGCGTTCTTGTGTACTGGTGACGGTGATCAAGGTGACTGTGTTTGGGGACAACAGCATTTGCAGTACAATAGATAAAAAAAAAATCTGTAAAAATATCACTGCCAGATTATCAAATGCTCTGGATTATCCGACCTCACAGAAATTCAGAATAATCACTTGTTACTGCACAGGAGCTTCAGGAAGGAATCCAAATGTAACGGGGGTTTCTGTTCTATTCCCTTAATTTGTGAATTGGTTGCATAACCGCCCACAGGCATCTGCAATATACACAGCGGCTAATAAAAAAAAACACTACAAAGGCCATATTCACAGCTCAATGGCTGGACTAGACTGAACCCAGTAGAAGGCAGAACAAGCCCCTGTGCTACTTGGGAAAAATAAACAGGTGCAGCTAATTGCTGAGCAGCAGCTCACACACCCCTCCACTAGGGGGACAATTAGATGATAAAAAACTGCTGATGATAAATTAGATGATAAAAAAGCTGCTGTCAGTCTCTTCCCTGCTTAATAATCACACACACTCACTGCTGAGCAAGTGTTCAACCCCAGGTGCTGTCATTCTACTCTGTCCTCTGTCACCTTAGTAATCACACCACTCACTTTTTCTGAGTAGTGTTCAACCCCAGGTGCTGTTATTCTACTTGTCCTCTGTACTCATTAGTAATCATCACCTCATGCTGAGCCAGTGTTCAAACAGGTGCTGTCATTTACACATCTCTGTAATCCTTTGTAATCACCACACTCACGCTGAGGAATGTTCAACCATGGTGCTGTCATTTTATCCTCGTCTCTGTACTCTAAGTGATCATCACACGACTCACTGCTGAGTGTGTGTTCATGCCACGTGTTAGTCATTGTACTCCTGATCCTTCTGTACTCTTAGTAATACCACACTCATGCTGAGCAAGTGTTCAAATCCCCTGGTGCTGGGTATTCTACTTCCTGTCCTTGTAATTCATTAGTATCACACACACTCAATGCTGATAGAGTGTCCAACCCCAGGTGCTGTCATTCTACTCCTGTCCTCTGTATCCTAGTAATCACACCACACTCATGTGAGCGAGTGTTCAACCCCAGGTTCCAGTCATTCTATCCAGTCCTCGGTACTCTTAGTAATGAGCCCAAACTGTGCAATAAATAAAAGGAAAAATGAAACATTAATCTGCTATGTGCATTGAGAGAAAAAAAAAATCCAGTTGGTTCCTGCACGAGATATGAACTTAGGCCCCCAATGCTGACAGGGCAGAATTGTTACCCACTCAGTACATTGTGCTATCTACAGCTCTTGTTCATAAACAGACCTTGTTTGAATAGGAGTGGAGCACACTGTGGGGAAAGGCATGGTGCTGTCAAGCCTGATAGGTCCACATGAAATTCAGTCAAAACAACTTCATACTGGCCCTTTTGAACATACTGAAAGTTGAATCAGGACAAACCAGGCATGAAATGCATTCGTGGTAAAACCCCTTTGTAACTGATCTTCATTTTGGTAAAGAGATGAGAGGGATCCTCTGCTGAATATTCTCATCTCTTTACCAAAATAAAGATCGGTTACAGCGCGCAGGCAGGATGCCCATTAGGGCAACAACCGGGCATTTGCCCGGGGGCGCGGGGTACGGGCCGCAGCGCCGGCTTGGAGCGCCGCCGAGGGGGCGGTGTTTCCCCCCGGCGGGCGAGTGCGGCGCCACGGACAGAGGGCCGCATGGTCGCAACAGCGACGGACCCTGAGGCAGGGGTCGGGACGACAGGCCCCCCTCGCCACCACGGCTGCACGGCGGGTACAGACCCCACTGAAGCCATACAAGCCGCCGCCTGACCGCGCGGGGCAAGCAGCGGCCAAGGCTGAAAATCTGGATCGACTGATCCCATCTGTTCAGCTCCAGGAGGCGCGGGGCATGAGGCGGGAGAATTGACGTCATCCAAGCTGCTCTGCGGCCACCATTGGGTGAGTGCGGCCGCTCCGAAGGACATTGGAGAAGAGGAGAGGGGGAAAATAGGTGTGTATGATTTTTTATATTTTTTTTAAACTACTTTATGCCCCTGCCTACCTATATGATGCCCTGCCTGGCTATATACTGCCCTGCTTACTATATGATGACTGCAGGCTATTATACTGCCCTGCTACTATATGATGCTGCCTGGCTAATTATGCCCTGCCTGGCTATATACTACCCTGCCTGGCTATTTACTGCCCTGCTGGTAATATATCTGCCTGCCTACCTATATACTGGCCCTTCCTGCCTGCTTACTGCCCAGCCTCCTACCTTACTGGCCCTTGCTGCAACTTACTGGCCTGACTGGCTACATACTGGCCTGAACTGCTAATTACAGAACCTGGCCCACCTGGCCTAACTTTCTGCCCCTGGCCCTCCTGGCCTAATTAAGGCCCTACATCTGTAATTACTGGCCCTACCTGGCTAATTACTGGGGGCAGCCAGCTACTGGCTGATTACTGGGGCCGCCAGCTTACTGGTAGTTAGGGGGCAGCATGCTACCTGGTTAGTTAGGGGGCAAGGCCCAGCTACTAGCCGTTAATTACTGGGGTAGGCCTGTTACATACCCAAATTAATGGGAGGAAGGCCTGTTTACCTACCTATGGGGGGTCAACATTAACATGCCATTATCTGACATTTTTTAATTCAAAATTTTAGGGTCTAACTATACGGCTGTTTGGGGAATTAAAGGAAAGTGCTGGAAGAGAGAGGGTCCAAGAGTAATTTGTGGTTAATTCGGTACAGGGACGAGTAGTGTCGGGAGAAGAAGACATTGCATGCTGTTACCGGACAGAGGAAAGAAATGGAAGGGACGCCTCATCAGAGAAAGATGTATGGAGGTTTGGGCCAGAAGAAGAAAAGGAGATGAAGACAACTCCCATCAGAGATGCTGTCTCCTGTGAGTCCCTGCTGTCAGGGGTCAAGTTTATTCTGTGTTGAATCAGTGTGATTCACGTGACGGGTGACCTGCCTATGGTGGTGTGATTGGGGGGTTGTAGGTTATGCTGGTGCTAATGTAGTGTCAGTGTGGGCTTGTCTGATTGTAAAGAAAGTGCACACTGACTTGGGATGAGGGGTTTCTCTGCATCACTGTTTCTTCTTGCTTGTGTGTAGGGGGTTCACACAGAGCGGTTTTGGTGCATTTTTTGATGGTTTTTTTTTTTGTGCGAAATTGGTTCAGGCATTAAAAGTCTCTGCCTTTTCTGCCACAAAAACGCACCAAAAAACCCATAAAAAAAGCACCAAAAATGTCGTGTGAAAAGCAGCTTTATAGTGTAGTTTATTTTTGAACGTGGTGAGGTGCGAGAACAAGGGACATTTTGTAAGCGATATTGTATGTGGGCTGTGGGGGCTTAGTGCCAGGGCTGATTTTTATTCCCAGTCCGGCCCTGACAGAGTTTCTCTGTCTTCTTACTCCCGTGGGGACGCTGCAGGGAAATTGATCACTTGCTACCAAATTTCCTCACAAATTACAGCTTATTGATCAGGGTCCCAGTTGAGGAACATTTTGTGATCAACTTATTGTTAAAGGACCCCCCTTTCTAACATGTTGGAGTTGTCCTTTATAGGGGTTTTCCGTTTTAAGCAATTCCTATTTTTTTTACAAGAGCTCCTTAACTATAAGCTGATCACAAAGTGTCCTTTTTTTGGGACCAGTGATCATCAGTGATCTGTGGACAAGAGATAAGGATCCCGAACTTCTCCTCCCCTCCTATTTACTGAAAATTCCCTAGTAAGGTGTATGGAAATAGGCTTACAAAAGTAGACAATTCCTTTAAAGGGGTTGTCTCACTACATTGATTCGTCCTTTTTTCTTGGTTTCATTTTGTATTCTGGGGTGTGTTAACTGGCTTTAGACTAGGCTTGCAGTAGAAAGCCAGATCTGTAAGCTATAGCAAACCGTGCTGGCAGCCTATTATGAGAGATTGAACAGTCTGTAGCTATAGCAAACCAGCACTGGGAGCTATCAAGGAGAGATTGAACAGGGACTGTAGTATAGCAACCAGTGCTGGCAGGGACAACCTGTCAGGAGAGACTGGAAACTGTCTGTAGCTATAGCGACCTGAGGAGTGATGCGCCCATAAAAGAGGGGATATCTAGGATAGGTAGGACATGTTAATGAGACACTTATTGCAAAAGTTGACTTGTTTCTGCAAGATCTTTACATAAAAAGCAGCAATCCTTGTAGTGAGAACCAACCCCTTTAAGGGGGGGGAGTGGGGGGGGGTGGTGGGGGTGAAAACTGAGTCTGTAGAAAGAGGGCCTTATGTATGAAAACTGTAAAGCAGTAAGACTGTGTTTGTTGCCCATAGCAACCAACCAGAGCCCATAGCAACCAATCAGAGCTCATAGCAACTAGTCAGAGCCCATAGCAACCAATCAGAGCTCATAGCAACCAATCAGCACATAACCAATCAGAGCAAAGCTTTAATTTCTTATACTGCTCTGGAAAAATTAAAACTGGGCTCTGATTGGTTGTTAAGTGCTGATTGGTTGTATGAGCTCGGATTGGTTGCTATGTGTTCTGATTGGTTGGTATGGGCTCTGATTGGTTGCTGTGAGCTCTGATTGGTTCTGATTGTTTGCTATGAGCTCTGATTGGTTGCTATGGGCTCTGATTGGTTGCCATGGGCTCTGATTGGTTCCTATGAGTTCTGATTGGTTGCTATGGGCTCTGATTGGTTGCTATGGGCTCTGATTGGTTCCTATGAGTTCTGATTGGTTGATATGGGCTCTGATTGGTTGGTATGGGCTCTGATTGGTTGCTGTGAGCTCTGATTGGTTGATATGAGTTCTGATTGGTTTCTATGGGCTCTGATTGGTTGCTATGGGTTCTGATTGGTTGCTATGAGCTCTGATTGGTTGCTATGGGCTCTGATTGGTTGCTAAGAGTTCTGATTGGTTGCTATGGGCTCTGATTGGTTTCTACGTGCCATAAAGACAGTCTTACAGAAGGCCCATACTACACAAGAACACATTGAGCCACATGTATGAAAACTGTCTAGGTCTAAGACTGTTGTGGATGCCCATAGCCACTAATCAGGGCCCATAGCAACCAATCAGTGCTCCCCTTTCATTTCATATAATGCTCTGAAAAAATGAAAGGGGCGCTCTGATTGGTTGCTATGGGCCCTGATCGGTGGGCAACAAAGAAAGTCTTAGACCTAGACAGTTTTCATACATGTCCTCCATTATGTAGTGTATGTATGTGTGAGTTACTGCTGGATGCAGCAGAGATGAGTTTGTCACATTTGACACATGAGTAATTTTACATAGAACTGCAAATAACTCCACTTCATTATCAATACTCTTCTCCATCCACATCACTTGGGCATCATGATGACTCTCTGAGCTCTGCTGTAGCCGAGCTGCGTTTGTAATCTGGTTGCTGAGTGTAGTTTTACATAGCACGATATGGCATATTGTGGCGCGCAGGTACGTGTCGCAGTACGTGTTCATTGTGCTGTGAAAATTTTGCGCTTGCAAGCGCGTACTTTCAACAGTGCAAGCACCGCGTAATAGGCACCTATCTGCCTCCTATACTTTACTAAGCATTAACAAAAACTGGTTGTTTGCACAGCTCAACACATATCTGTAGATGTCCGACAGCCAATTTGTAAACTCCATGGGGTGCGGCGTAGACAGAACAATCCAAAAGAAAAGGTAATCCAGCCTGAGGGCGGGTTAGAAAAGGAGAAGGGTTAAAAACTTGAAAACTTTATTCCATATTAATTCTAAAAGAAAGCAAAATGGTGATATATGGACACCACGCATCTGGCTACCACGAATAAGAACCCGTCCGAAACGCGTCGGTTTGAGTGCCAAGTACGTGGTGTCCACATATCACCATTTTGCTTTCTTTTTTAATTAATAGGGGATAAAGTTTTCAAGTTTTTAACCTTTTTCCTTTCCTATACTTTACTATTTGATGACGCGTATACGCCTGAAAACAATTGACATGTCGATTCTTTTCAGTTGCGTAAAATACGTGGCGTCTGATCGGCACCGTGTATTGTACATTGTTTCGGGTGCATTATGAAATACACGCAAGAAGACGTCCCAAAAGACAGATGTGTAAACATCTAAAATAAGGGTCTGGAATAGAGCCCCTCTTGACCATGGCCGTATCTGGTATTGCTAGCTGCAACACCTTGTGTGATCACCCCCTCAGGTCTAAAATAAGGACTTGGGGTAACCGCCCCGTGCACCCTTCAAAATTTGGACCATGGCCGTATCCGGTATTGCTAGCTGCAACACTCTGTGTGAACACCCCCTCAGATCTAAAATAAGGACCTGGAACAGCGCCCCTCTTGACCATGGCCATATCTGGTATTGCTAGCTACAACACTCTGTGTGAACACCCCCTTAGATCTAAAATAAGGACCTGGAACAGCGCCCCTCTTGACCATGGCCGTATCCGGTATTGCCAGCTGCAACACTCTGTGTGAATACCCCCTTAGATCTAAAATAAGGACCTGGAACAGCGCCCCTCTTGACCATGGCCATATCTGGTATTGCTAGCTACAACACTCTGTGTGAACACCCCCTTAGATCTAAAGTAAGGACCTGGAACAGCGCCCCTCTTGACCATGGCCACATCCGGTATTGCCAGCTGCAATCTCAGGCACAGCACTGGCTGTAGAAGAAAAATTCAGCCCTTTTTGCCAATTTCATGCAACCCCTTTAAATGACTAATTCAGCTCTGCTACATCTGTACATGGTGTTTACAGGGGAGATCGGATATTGCGGGGACTCCTGTTAGGTTGGGCTCCAACAAGTGAGAAGAAATCCTGAGCTGGTTGTCAGCGCGGTCGTCGCTTCCGCCTCGTTCATCCAGCGCGGAGCGGTGTTATTTACTGTCCTGCTGCTATATTAAGTCAGGAGCGGAGAATCCGGTCAGCCGCCTTCTCCTCTATTTAGGAACGAAGCTTTGTGCAGCCGCCCCCTCCCTGCGGCCGGGTATTATGTAGTGTGACGGATATTTATAGACTCAGGCTTCTACCCTGCAAAGCGCCAGGACTCATTAATGGCCGCCTGCCGGACGCTTAGTCCTGAATAGGAGCTCGTATAAAGGGGCGCTCCGGGTCTAGAACCAGGGCCATTGTTACATTCCGGGAAAAAAAATGTTACTTAACCTCCGGAATGACTGCGACCTTCATTACTTCAGGTTATTTAGCATTGGAATTACCTGGTAGCGATTTCAAATTAGAAGATATTTCCTCCTCTGTTCACATCCAAAGCCGCCCATCGGTGAGATTTTCAGTGAACTGTGGGAGTTTGCCGTTAGCCGATACTAATTATAAGTGATATTCATTCTCCTCTGTTCACATCCAAAGCTGCATTAAAAGTCCAGTGGATATGTTTGCAATGCATTGTGGGAGTTTGTTGTTACACAGGACTAATTTAAAACTAAGATATTTTCTCCAAAACTGCCCAGTGATTAGAATTGCAATGGATAATGGGAGTTGGCTCTTTACTCTTTATGATTTTGAATGATATGTATTTTTCTTGTTCACACAAAAACACCTTGGTTATATGGTGGTGGGCTCACCAGTGGGGTTTTATTCTTGGGGTCCCAGTGGAGTTGATTCTTGGGGGTCACCGTGGAGTTGATTTTGGGGCTCACCCGGGAGTTGATTTTTGGGCCCCTAGGGAGATGATTTTTGGGGCCACCAATGGAGTTTATTCTTAGGCCCACTAGTGGAGATGATTCTTGGAGGCCACCAGTGGAGATGATTCTTGGGGCCACCAGTGGAGTGGATTCTTGGGCTCCACCAGTGGAGTTAATTCTTGGGACCACCAGTGGAGTTGATTACTTGGAGCATCACCAATGGAAGTTGGTTTCTTGGGACACCAGTGGGAGTATGATTCTTGGGGCGGCCACATAGTGGATTGATTCTTGTGCCCCAGCAGTGGGATGATTCTTGGAGGACACAGAGAAGTTGATTCCCGGGTCCCAGTGGAGTTGATTCATTGGGTTCCACCAGTTGGGGTTGATTCTTGAGTCCCAACCAGTGAGTTGATTCTTGGGGCCCACCAGTGGAGTTGATTTCTTGGGCCCACCTAGTGCAATTGATTTTTGGGGCCCACCAGTGGAGTTGATTCTTGGGGCCCACCAGTGCCGTTGATTCTTGGGGCCCACCAGTGGAGTTGATTCTTGGAGCCCACCAGTGGAGTTGATTCTTGGGCCCACTAGTGGAGATGATTCTTGGGCCCACCAGTGGAGATGATTCTTGGGGCCCACCAGTGGAGGTGATTCTCGGGATCCACTAGGGGAGGTGATTCTCATTGTCCACCAGTGGTAATGATTCTTGGGCCCACCAGTGGAGATGATTCTTGGGGCCCACCAGTGGAGTTGATTCTTGGGACCACCAGTGGAGTGGATTCTTGGGCTCTACCAGTGGAGTTAATTCTTGGGACCACCAGTGGAGTTGATTCCTGGAGCTCACCAATGGAGTTGGTTCTTGGGGCCCACCAGTGGAGATGATTCTTGGGGCCACCAGTGGAGTTGATTCTTGGGGCCCAGCAGTGGAGATGATTCTTAGGGCCCACCAGAGAAGTTGATTCCCGGGTCCCACCAGTGGAGGTGATTCTTGGGTTCCACCAGTGGAGATGATTCTTGGGGCCCACCAGTGGAGTTGATTCTTGGGGCCCACCAGTGGAGATGATTCTTGGAGCCACCAGTGGAGATGATTCTTGGGGCCCACCAGTGGAGATGATTCTTGGGCCCACCAGTGGAGATGATTCTTGGGGCCCACCAGTGGAGATGATTCTTGGGGCCCACCAGTGGAGTTGATTCTTGGGGCTCCACCACTGGAGATGATTTTTTGGGGCCCAGCAGTGGAGTTGATTCTGAGGGCCCACCAGAGAAGTTGATTCCCGGGTCCCACCAGTGGAGATGATTCTTAGGGCCACCAGTGGAGATGATTCTTAGGGCCACCAGTGGAGATGATTCCTGGGACCCACCATTGGGGTTGGTTCTTGGGGCCCACCAGTGGAGTTGATGCCTTGGGTCCACCAGTGGGGTTGATTCTTGGGGCTCACCAGTGGAGTGGATTCTTGGGCTCCACCAGTGGAGTTGATTCCTGGAGCTCACCAATGGAGTTGGTTCTTGGGGCCCACCAGTGGAGATGATTCTTGGGGCCACCAGTGGAGTTGATTCTTGGGGCCCACCAGTGGAGATGATTCTTAGGGCCACCAGAGAAGTTGATTCCCGGGTCCCACCAGTGGAGGTGATCTTGGTTCACATGGAGATGATTCTTGGGGGCCACAGTGGAATGATTCTGGCCACCAGTGGAGATGATCTTGGGGCCCAGTGGAGTATCTTGGGGCCCACCAGTGGAGTTGATTCTTGGGGCTCCACCAGTGGAGATGATTTTTTGGGGCCCAGCAGTGGAGTTGATTCTGAGGGCCCACCAGAGAAGTTGATTCCCGGGTCCCACCAGTGGAGATGATTCTTAGGGCCACCAGTGGAGATGATTCTTAGGGCCACCAGTGGAGATGATTCCTGGGACCCACCATTGGGGTTGGTTCTTGGGGCCCACCAGTGGAGTTGATTCTTGGGCCCACCAGTGGGGTTGATTCTTGGGGCTCACCAGTGGAGTTGATTCTTAGGGCCCACCAATAGAGTTGATTCTTGGGGCCCACCAGCAGTGGAGTTAATTTTTGGGGCCCACTTTACAGCTACTGTAACTGTAAACTTGCCTTTTACCTCTATTTCTCTGCCTTTCTCCCTGAAAAGCAGCACTAGACTTACCATGCCCCGGGACCACATTACTCCAAGGCTGGCCGAGGCTGGCTACCCCATCTTCCCAATTCTGGCACATCTGCCCCCGGTGCACCCGCTTCCCTTTAGGCGGGCAGTAAATGTGTTGACTTGACGTTATGTCTTTCAGATGCTTTCACCGCCTTGCATATTGTCCATGACCCTCCTTGTGTCTTCCTTGAATCTTTCCCAACAGGTCATGGGTCATTCATGCTCCCCGCACCTGGGTAGTCCCAGCAGCAAACCAGAAGTAATACAGGAGTGAATCACGCACTGGAGGATGTGATGATTTGTCCTGACGTTGATGGGTCTATATATATCAAGGACATGGCTGATGTGTACTAATTGATGTATAACCGTTAGGAGCCTCCGGAACCTTCTACAAGCCTCGAGGGATTCATGGTGTCCCCCTGGGTACACCCACCTGCTACATTAAACATATTCATCTTGACGTTCCTCTTAAAGTGCTGCTCAAGAAGAGTCTTTATGTTTACATAGCAACGACATGTGCTGCGGCGCGGGGCAGATACAGAATGTGCTGGATCCCAAAGCTGAAGTCTAAATGTTGGCGCCATTGGAAAGGGCGTACGAAATGTACAACTCCCAGTATGGTCTGATAATGGGTCATCATCAGCCCCCACAAGATCAGGGCCGTCTTTTCTATTGGGCAGGAAAGGCGGTTGCCCGGGGGCCTCACGAGCACAGCGGGCCCTCCGTGGCAGCCGCCTACCCTGGCCAGTGGGGTTCTTCTGTCCTTGTGGTGGGTCCGGATGGCACGTCTGTGTTCAGGCCTGGACCCGCGAGTCTTTAGGCAGTGCAGGAGGCTATGTCATTGCCTCCTGAGCCGCAGTATTTCCTAGACCGACAGACCGTAGGCTTCCGTCCCAGAAAATCCCGGGAGCCACGTCCCGGCGTCATCACACCGCTCATGCCGGAAACCAGCTCCTGGAGCATTTTTTATATTTTTTTTTTACCTACTGGGGGGCCTATAACCTTCGAGGGGCTATATCCTACAGGGGGTTATATCCTACAGGGGGCCTATAGCCTTCAGAGGAGCTAGATCCTAAATAGGCCTATAACCTGCAGGGGGCTATATCCTGCAGGAGGGCCTATAACCTATAGAGAGCTATATCCTGCAGGGGGGCCTATAACCTACAGGGTGATATATCCTACAGGGGGCTATAACCTACAGGGGACTATAACCTGCAGGGGGGCCTATAACCTACAGGGGACTATAACCTACAGGGGGCTATAACCTACAGAGGGCCTATAACCTACAGGGGGCTATAACCTACAGGGGGCTATAACCTACAGGGTGCTATAACCTACAGAGGGCCTATAACCTACAGGGGGCTATAACCTACAGGAGACTATAACCTACAGGGGGCTATAACCTACAGGGGGGCTATAAACTACAGGGGGGCCTATAACCTTCAGAGGGGCTATATCCTACAGGGGGGCCTATAACCTTCAGAGGGTCTATATCCTACAGGGGCCTATCACCTACATGGGGCCTATAACCTACAGTGGGGCTGTATATCTTCCTACAGGGGCCTATGACCTACAGGGGGGCTATAACCTACAGGGGACTGTATATCTTCCTAAAGGGGGCTTTAAATCTCCCTACAGGGGGCTGTAAACCTACCTACAGCGTTCAGCATATATAACTACTTACCTAATGGGGGCATATACAGAGGAATGAATTAGTAGGGAAGTGCTCATAAAGTGAGAAGTCTGAGATGTTTGTGTTTACCATCTATTCTGTAGCATCTTGTTACTTCTGGTGCAGCCTCACTTCTGGTCTGTAACATCTTGTTGCTTCTGGTGCAGCCTTACTTCTGGTCTGTAACATCTTGTTACTTCTGGTGCAGCCTCACTTCTGGTCTGTAACATGTTGTTACTTCTGGTGCAGTCTCACTTCTGGTCTGTAGCATCTTGTTACTTCTGGTGCAGTCTCACCTCTTGTCTGTAACATCTTGTTGCTTCTGATGCAGCCTCACTTCTGATCTGTAACATGTTGTTGCTTCTGGTGCAGCCTCACTTCTTGTCTGTAACATCTTGTTGCTTCTGGTGCAGCCTCACCTCTTGTCTGTAACATATTGTTGCCTCTGGTGCAACCTCACTTCTGGTCTGTAACATGTTGTTGCTTCTGGTGCAGCCTCACTTCTTGTCTGTAACATCTTGTTACTTCTGGTGCAGTCTCACCTCTTGTCTAACATCTTGTTGCTTCTGGTGCAGCCTCACTTCTGGTCTGTAACATCTTGTTGCTTCTGGTGCAGCCTCACTTCTGGTCTGTAACATCTTGTTACTTCTGGTGCAGCCTCACCTCTTGTCTGTAACATCTTGTTGCTTCTGTGCAGTCTCACTTCTGGTCTGTAACATGTTGTTGCTTCTGGTGCAGCCTCACTTCTTGTCTGTAACATGTTGTTGCTTCTGGTGCAGCCTCACCTCTTGTCTGTAACATCTTGTTGCTTCTGGTGCAGCCTCACTTCTGATCTGTAACATCTTGTTGCTTTTGATGCAGTCTCACTTCTGGTCTATAACACCTTGTTGCTTCTGGTGCAGCCTCACCTCTTGTCTGTAATTTCTTGTTGCTTCTGATGCAGTCTCACTTCTGCTCTGTAACATCTTGTTGCTTCTGTGCAGTCTCACGTCTGGTCTGTAACATCTTGTTGCTTCTGGTGCAGTCTCACTTCTGGTCTGTAACATCTTGTTGCATCTGGTGCAGCCTCACTTCTGGTCTGTAACATGTTGTTGCTTCTGGTGCAGTCTCACTTCTGGTCTGTAACATGTTGTTGCTTCTGATGCAGTCTCACTTCTGGTCTGTAACATGTTGTTGCTTCTGGTGCAGTCTCACTTCTGGTCTGTAACATCTTGTTGCTTCTGGTGCAGTCTCACTTCTGGTCTGTAACATCTTGTTGCATCTGGTGCAGCCTCACTTCTGGTCTGTAACATCTTGTTGCTTCTGTGCAGTCTCACTTCTGGTCTGTAACATCTTGTTGCTTCTGGTGAAGCCTCACTTCTGGTCTGTAACATCTTGTTGCTTCTGGTGCGGCCTCACTTCTGGTCTGTAACATCTTGTTGCTTCTGGTACAGACTCACTTCTGGTCTGTAACATCTTGTTGCTTCTGATGCAGTCTCACTTCTGGTCTGTAACATCTTGTTGCTTCTGTGCAGTCTCACTTCTGGTCTGTAACATCTTGTTGCTTCTGGTGCAGTCTCACTTCTGGTCTGTAAAAATCTTGTTGCTTCTGATGCAGTCTCACTTCTGGTCTGTAACATCTTTTGCTTCTGGTGCAGCCTCACTTCTGGTCTGTAACATCTTGTTGCTTCTGTGCGGCCTCACTTCTGGTCTTTAACATCTTGTTGCTTCTGGTGCAGCCTCACTTCTGGTCTGTAATCTCTTGTTGCTTCTGATGCAGTCTCACTTCTGCTCTGTAACATCTTGTTGCTTCTGTGCAGTCTCACGTCTGGTCTGTAACATCTTGTTGCTTCTGGTGCAGTCTCACTTCTGGTCTGTAACATCTTGTTGCTTCTGATGCAGTCTCACTTCTGGTCTGTAACATCTTGTTGCTTCTGATGCAGCCTCACTTCTGGTCTGTAACATCTTGTTGCTTCTGATGCAGTCTCACTTCTGGTCTGTAACATGTTGTTGCTTCTGGTGCAGTCTCACTTCTGGTCTGTAACATCTTGTTGCTTCTGGTGCAGCCTCACTTCTGGTCTGTAACATCTTGTTGCTTCTGGTGCAGCCTCACTTCTGGTCTGTAACATCTTGTTGCTTCTGATGCAGTCTCACTTCTGGTCTGTAAATCTTGTGCTTCTGGTGCAGCCTCACTTCTTGGGCTGTAACATCTTGTTGCTTCTGGTGCGCCTCACTTCTGTCTGTAACATCTTGTTGCTTCTGGTACAGCCTCACTTCTGGTCTGTAACATCTTGTTGCTTCTGATGCAGTCTCACTTCTGGTCTGTAACATGTTGTTGCTTCTGATGCAGTCTCACTTCTGGTCTGTAACATGTTGTTGCTTCTGGTGCAGTCTCACTTCTGGTCTGTAACATCTTGTTGCTTCTGGTGCAGCCTCACTTCTGGTCTGTAACATCTTGTTGCTTCTGGTGCAGCCTCACTTCTGGTCTGTAACATCTTGTTGCTTCTGGTGCAGCCTCACTTCTGGTCTGTAACATCTTGTTGCTTCTGATGCAGTCTCACTTCTGGTCTGTAACATCTTGTTGCTTCTGTTGCAGTCTCACTTCTGGTCTGTAACATCTTGTTGCTTCTGGTACAGCCTCACTTCTGGTCTGTAACATCTTGTTGCTTCTGGTGCAGCCTCACTTCTGGTCTGTAACATCTTGTTTCTTCTGGTACAGCCTCACTTCTGTTCTGACGTCATCTTGTTGACCTCCCAATGAAGTGCCAGTGCGGGCATGAAACGCGTCAAGTTTTATTCCTTTTTTTTGTTTTAATAAATCATCTTTTGGGGAATTTCCACTCCAATTTGATGTGGTGATTATTTTACTATTTTACTAATCCTGTGGGTGCGAGCGCCGAAGCAAATCACTTTTTCTACTTTAGTAAATCCTTGTGTTCCCTCTCAGATAACAGTTCTGGAGCCTCTTCTCTTATAACTCTGTGTTGTGCTGTTCCTCTGTTGTTCCTCCTGGAAATGTATTATTGAATCATTCAGATGGGTGTTACCAACTGGGGGCGTGTCACAAAATAAACTGGAATGGTCACACCCATTTGACTGGTTCAGTAATACATTTCCAGGAGGGATAACAGAGGAACAGCATAGCGCAGAGTTATAAGAGAAGAGGCTCCAGGATTGTTCTATCCCAGGGAACACTAACACAGATATTTCAGGAGAGGTGAGAGGACCCCTTTAAATGAGTGCCTACCCCCAACCCCGGCCTGGTGTTTTTTGTACAACCTGCCTTCAATCAGCTTTATTGACAGCAGAGCTCTTGCCGCCCGTTTGTGTTCTTTGCACATTGCGCTTTACAGGGTATGAAAATGTTGCAATAAAAGAGACAATTCTGGGCGCATTGGCATAACACAGGATACATTAGCACGAAATGTTCCTTTGAGGCCGCCGCGTCCATGTTTGATATAATTACAAATATTTACACTCAGGAGGCAGGAATGAAAGTGCAGATTAGCAGATTAATTAGGCATTTGCCGAGATGGATTTAACATCTCCGAGCGTCCCATTAATCAGAGCACATGTAAATCCAGCGATTACATCCAGCGCCGCCGCCGCCGCCGCAGCAGCCCCCGTGAATGTTGTCAGGTTTCCGAGCGTTCCTGGAAGCTTCTTCTATCATTATTACTGCAAATGGGACCTCGTTCTAACTCCAATAAAACAACTGTTGTTAAACAGGATTCATTGCAAATTGTAACATGGCAGCGCTGCCAAAAGAAATTACCCTACTCTGAGCTCAGCGCCTCCGTCCTCGCTCACAGGCTAAAGATTGTGGGGTTCTTAAAGTAATTGTATCATCCCTATTTATGACTCTGGGACTGGATGGGGAAATAGATGATCTAGTATGGAAGGAATGGAGCAGTTCCGGGAAGGCATGAGCTGCTCAGACCTTCCCTAATGTAGATCATCAGATAATAGTCAATGGATCCAGTGTTACTGGTTCCGAATCCAGAGGGTTAGAGAGTCATTTCATTGGGAGCACTGGTGTCAGGATAATGATGCCCTTGGATTGGACTACGATGGCTGGTCTGCTCTGTTCTCCAGATTTAAAGGGGTTGTCTCATTACAGGGATCGCTGCTTTTTATATTAAAGATTTGCAAAAACAAGTCACTTGGCAATATGTGTCCTACCTATTCTGAGATATCCCCTCTTGTATGGGCTGCATCAGCTCCTCAGGTCGCTATAGCTACAGACCTGTTCAATCTCTCCTGATAGGCTGCCAGCACTGGTTGCTATAGCTACAGACCTGTTCGATCTCTCCTAATAGGCTGCCAGCACTGGTTGCTATAGCTACAGACCTGTTTGATCTCTCCTGATAGGCTGCCAGCACTGGTTGCTATAGCTACAGACCTGTCCTATCTCTCCTGATAGGCTGCCAGCACTGGTTGCTATAGCCACAGACCTGTTTGATCTCTCCTGATAGGCTGCCAGCGCTGGTTGCTATAGCTACAGACCTGTTCCATCTCTCCTGATAGGCTGCAAGCACTGGTTGCTATAGCTACAGACCTGTTCCATCTCTCCTGATAGGCTGCCAGCGCTGGTTGCTATAGCTACAAACCTGGCTTCTACTGCAGTAAACACGCCCTTGAATTCAAAATGAAACCAAGAAAACAGGACTGAGGTAGGAGGAATCGATGTAGTGAGACAACCCCTTTAAGTGTTGCAGATCCATTGTTCTTGCACCTGTAAATCTATTGTCCTGTAAATCCATTGACCTCTAGAGCCATCGTTTTCGCATCTATAGATCCATTGACTTATAAATCCATTGTTCTTTCACCTATAGATTCATTATTCTCACATCTGTAGATCCCTGGACCTGTAGATCAATTGTTTTCCCATCTATATATCCATTGACTTGCAGATCCATAATCCTGTAGATCCATAGACCTGCAGATCTATTGTTCTTTTACCTATAAATCCATTTTTGTTTCAGCCTGTAGATCTGGCGACCTGTAGATGTATTGTTGTATTGCAGATCCATTAATATCAGATCTGTAGATCCATTGTCCTGTAGAACCAATGAGCTATAAGTCTATTGTTCTTGCACCTGTATATCTATTGTTTTTGCAGCCTGTGTATCCATTGACTTTTATAGCCATGGTTTTTTGACCTGTAGATCCATTGACTTGCAGATCCATAGTCCTGTAGATCCATTGACCTGCAGATCTATTGTTCTTTTATCTTTAAATCCATTGTTGTTTCAGCCTGTAGATCTGGTGACCTGTAGATGTATTGTTCTTTCACCTGTAGACTGTAGGCTGCCATCAGTCATCTATTAACCGTTTCAGGGACCCATACAGCCAAATCAAATGGGGCCCCCACCCATTACTACTTCCCATTTTATAACATATCAGTGGGCCCCTTTTTGATTAGGGCCCCTGACAGGAGTACTGCCCATACTGCCCTATTGGCACCCCTGCCTGTAGATCCATTATTATCACATCTGTAGATCCATTGTCCTGTAGAACCAACGATCTATAAGTCTATTCTTCTCACACCTATATATCTACTGTTTTTGCAGTCTGTGGATCCATTGATTCACAGCTCAATAGCTGGACTACACTGAACCCAGTAGTAGGCAGCTCTGGCCTATATGCTACCTGGGAAAAATTAACAGGTGAAGCTAATTGCTGAGCAGCAGCTCACATACCCCACTGCTAGGGGAACAATTAGATGATAAAAAAACATTAACTTAATACCTGTTCACACCAGCATGCAGAAAAGCCACAGTATAATGCATGGGGAGATTGCACAAATGCAAAAATACCCAAAAAACAACCAGTCACATACCCTCAATGCATGAGGGGGGGTGGTTGCTGGTACTACAATTGCATACAAATGAGGCGATACAGAAGGGTGCCATGAATACAGATACATGTGGTGCACCATGCTGGCTTACAACCTATTAGTGACACCCAAACTATTAGATTAGTACTTTCTGGGTGTCCAACACAAAACACAGTGGTTGTCTTATCGGTATTGTTGCATTTGTGTAATCTCCACATGCATTATACTGTGGTTTTTCTGCATACCGGTGTGAACAGGTATTAAGTTAATGTGCAGTTTTTTATCATCTAATTGAGTGTGACTACTGCTCAGCAATTACCTGCACCTGTTTATCTTTCCCAGGTAGCATATAGGCCAGAGCTAGCTGCTGCTGGGTTCAGTCTAGTCCAGCCATTGAGCTGTGAATGTGGCCCAAAAAATTGTCGTGTTTTTTTACAGTACATTCCCCTTTACCTGTATATGTATTTACACATGTCAACATAAATGAACATTTGCACCCCTTTACACATTGACCAACTAACGTGCCAAGTCTCTAATCTTATGCATAATTTGAAGCTCCTGGGGCCCGATACAAAATCTACATCAGGACCCTCATCTACTTGTAATACTGATGTCTTCTTATGAGGCAGAGGACCCTTTAAAACCACTTCTGGCACCACAGTCGGGGATCAGCTGCACCCCCTATTTGTATCTCCCTGGTGTTATGATCCCTGAAATCTGTTCCAATCCAATCGTAAAGGGTTGTCCCCATAATAAACTTTGATGGTAAATTGTTGGATATGTTATCAAAGTTTTATAGATGCGGGTCCCACCTATGGGATCCGGACTTATCTCAGGAACGGGCCTCTGAAAGTTTCAGATCAGAATGGGTATCCAATCACGCTTGCACATGACTCTCCATTCTGTTCTATGGGGGTTCCCAGTACAGGGGAGTGCTGTGTTCTCTCCAGTCTGTTCTATGGGATTTCCCAGTACAGGGGAGAGCTGTGTTCTCCATTCTGTTCTATGGGAGTTCCCAGTACAGGGGAGCGCTGTGTTCTCCATTCTGTTCTATGGGGGTTCCCAGTACAGGGGAGTGCTGTGTTCTCTCCAGTCTGTTCTATGGGAGTTGCCAGTACAGGGGAGAGCTGTGTTCTCCATTCTGTTCTATGGGAGTTCCCAGTAAAGGGAGCGCTGTGTTCGCCATTCTGTTCTATGGGAGTTCCCAGTACAGGGGAGCGCTGTGTTCTCCATTCTGTTCTATGGAAGTTCCCAGTACAGGGGAGCAGTGTGTTCTCCATTCTGTTCTATGGGAGTTCCCAGTACAGGGGAGCGCTGTGTTCTCCATTCTGTTCTATGGGAGTTCCCAGTACAGGGGAGCGCTGTGTTCACCATTCTCTTCTATGTGAGTTCCCAGAACAGGGGAGCGCTGTGTACACAATTCTCGTCTATGGGAGTTCCCAGTACAGGGAAGCGCTGTGTTCTCCATTCTGTTCCAGGGAGTTCCCACTACAGGTGAGAACTGTGTTCTCCATTCTCTACTATGGGAGTTCCCAGTACAGGGGAGCGCTGTGTTCCCCATTCTCTTCTATGGGAGTTCCCAGTACAGGGGAGCGCTGTGGTGTCCATTCTGCTCTATGGGAGTTCCCAGTACAGGGGAGCGCTGTGTTCTCCATTCTGATCTATGGGAGTTCCCAGTACAGGGGAGCGCTGTGTTCTCCATTCTGTTCTATGGAAGTTCCCAGTACAGGGCAGCAGTGTGTTCTCAATTCTGTTCTATGGGAGTTCCCAGTACAGTGGAGCACTGTGTTCTCCATTATGTTCTATGGTAGTTCCCAGTACAGGGGAGCGCTGTGTTCTCCATTATGTTCTATGGGAGTTCCCAGTACAGGGGAGCGCTGTGTTCTCTCCATTCTGTTCTCTGGCAGTTCACGGTACAAGGGAGCGCTGTGTTTTTCCATTCTGTTCTATGGTAGTTCCCAGTACAGGAGGGCGCTGTGTTCTCCATTCTGTTCTATGGAGTTCCCCGTACATGGGAGCGTTGTGTTCTCCATTCTGTTCTATGGAGTTTCCAGTACAGGGGAGCGCTGTGTTCTCCATTCTTTTCTAAGGGAGTTCCCAGTACAGGGGAGCTCTGTGTTCTCCATTCTATTCTATGGAAGTTCCCAGTACAGGGGAGCGCTGTGTTCTCCATTCTGTTCCATGGGAGTTCCCAGTACAGGGGAGCGCTGTGTTCTCCATTCTGTTCTATGGAAGTTCCCAGTACAGGGGAGCGCTGTGTTCTCTATTCTGTTCATGGGAGTTCCCAGTACAGGGTAGCGCTCTGTTCTCTATCCACTTCTATGGGAGTTCCCAGTACAGGGGATCTCTGTGTTCTCCATTCTGTTCTATGGGAGTTCCCAGTACAGGGGAGCGCTGTGTTCTCCATTCTGTTCTATGGGAGTTCCAAGTACAGGGGAGCTCTGTGTTCTCCATTCTGTTCTATGGGAGTTCCCAGCACAGGGGAGCGCTGTGTTCTCCATTCTGTTCTCTGGGAGTCCCGAGTACAGGGGAGCGCTGTGTTCTCCATTCTGTTCTATGAGAGTTCCCAGTACAGGGGAGCGCTGTGTTCTCCATTCCCCTCTATGGGAGTTCCCAGTACAGGGGAGCGCTGTGTTCCCCATTATGGTCTATGGGAGTTCCCAGTACAGGGGAGCGTGTGTTCTCCATTCTCTCTATGGAAGTTCCCAGTACAGAGGACGCTTTTGACTCATTCTGTTCTATGAGAGTTCCCAGTACAGGGGAGTGCTGTGTTCAGAACTTCCATAGAGCAGAATGGAGAGTCATGTGCAAGTGTAACTGGATCTTCATTCTGAGCCCACACTTTCAGGGGCCAGTTTCCAGAAGGTGAGTATTTGATGACATGTCTAAGTTATATGCCATCAACGTCTATAGTGTGAAGACTCATTACCTTTTCCCATTCATTTCTTAAATTGTAAGAACACCAGAGGATTTGGGTCACCCAGTGTCGGCCCCTCGTGCTGCAGTAGCTGTCACTGTCCTGTGTCATCTGTGATAGTAAAACAAGCATTGATCCAGTGCAGGACTAGCTGCTATTTTTGGGTGTTTTTGATCCATTTATTTACTGCTGCTGTGATTGAGCATCTGCCAGAGACGTTATAAATGCCCCTCATTTTATTGAGGACGGCTTCAAAGGGAAGATTAACAGCGCTGTCAGGGGCGGAAGCTGGAGAAAACATTTGAATTCAGCAAATCTGTAGCCATGATGCTTGCACTCGTTGTTTAATAGTGCAATGCACCAGTGCGGCGGTATAGCATATGGCAGACCCGGGCACTGACGCCAATGCCCTGTATAGCTGCACCCTCAGGGAGAGGACAATGCGTCATGTGAATGGCATCCTATGTAGGTGTCACATTAATAATCAACAGTGATACGTTCGATTGGTGGCAATTAGAGGTTAGGATAGAGTTAAAGGGGTTTTGCCACCATGTAATGTTGACGTGGGATCCTCCAAAAGGGGTATTTAATCACTTTTCTACATATATGTGATTACAAAAAGTGAAGCCTGTGAGAGATACAGCATTGCTCAGTCCCCCTTAGTTTCCTAACAGTTTACATTAGACAGGACCAGGAGCTGATCTGGCCGTGCTTGCGTGTTTGCACTTCTTATCTGATGACAGGGAACATGAAGGAGCTTGCAAGGGGCTGGGGAGAAAGTGCAGTGTATGAGTCTGTCTGCTGTATAGAGAATCCACTGTTGTAATGTTATTATTTGAGTAAACTTTAGAGACGCTCCCTGCTTCCTCGCTCTCTGCTCACTCCCCTCCCTCTCACCCCTGCAGCCGTTCATGAGCTGCATGCTTTGTTTATATTCTCTCCTGAGCAGATAAGAGGTAAGGAACTCACTTCAGGGCAAAACCCTTTTAAATTCATGGATGTGGGGATTGGGAATAGGGATGATTCTGATCCAAGCCAATGTCAAACTCAACCTCAATCGCAGGGAATCCATTTTTTTTTTTTACTAATTAAAACAATACATTGATACATGTTCTTTTATTTTTGCCGGTTTTATTTTCTGATTGTAGATTTTTTTATTCTGTTGTCTTGTATATGATTATGGGGGCGGCCATCTTGCCTGAGCTGCTTTTAGCAGCATTTAGAGAGATGCTTTACGGCAGCTTCATGGACATAGGAGCCTGTGTATAGGAGCAGACCCATTGACTTCTATAGGAGAGTGTTGTGGGCATGCTCTGTGACCTGGGAAGAAGTCAGTGTGCAGGGAGGGGGAGCTGTGACATCTCCTATTGTGACTGGTGGATCCCATGTTATCTATACACATTGGGGTCACCTTTCAGTGTAACACTGCCTGTAGGCCCGGACTGCCCATAGGGCAAACCGGGTGTCTGCCCGGTAGGCAGCTGGGATCCGGGCTGCAGCGCTGGCTCGGTGCGCCCGCTGAGGAGGTGGGTGTTTCCCCCTGGTACAACTGTGCCAGGGGGCCGACAGGCACCTCTCACCACATGGCTGCATGGCCGGGTCACAGACCCAGCCATGCAGCTATCACTGCCGTCGCCTGCACCATGCGGTGCAAGCAGCGGCCGAGGCAGAACAGCCGGGACCTTCTGATCCCAGCCTTTCAGCTCCCAGGAGGCCGTGCAGCAGGCGCGCGATGTGATGACGTAATCGCGCCTCTGCTCCGCGGCCCACAATCGACTGCCGCTCCGGAGCAGGAGAAAAGGAGGGAAACCAGGTATTATTATTATTTATTTTTTACTGGCCCTGCCTGCCTATATACTGGCCCTGCCTGCCTACATACTGGCCCTGCCTGCCTATATACTGGCCCTGCCTGCTATATATTGGCCCTGCCTGCCTACATAATGGCCCTGCCTGCCTATATACTGGCCCTGTCTGCCTATATACTGGCCCTGCCTGGCTATATACTGGCCCTGTCTGCCTATATACTGGCCCTGCCTGCCTATATACTGGCCCTGTCTGCCTGCCTATATACTGGCCCTGCCTGCTTATATACTGGCCCTGCCTGCCTATATACTGCCCCTGCCTGCTTATATACTGGTCTCCTGCTTTTGCCTCTTGATACTGGCCCTGCCTGCTTATATACTGGCCCTGCCTGCGTATATACTGGCCCTGCCTGCCTATATACTGGCCCTGCCTGCTCATATACTGGCCCTGCCTGCCTACATACTGGCCCTGCCTGGCTACTTACTGGCCCTGCCTGGCTACTTACTGGCCCTGCCTGGCTGATTACTGGTCCTGCCTTGCTACTTACTGGCCCTGCCTGGCTACTTACTGGCCCTACCTGGCAATGCCTGTCTGATTACTGGTCCTGCTTGGCTACATACTGGCCCTGACTGCTAATTACTGGCCCTACCTGGCTGCTTACTAGCCCTGCCTGGCTACATAATGGTCCTGGCTGCTAATTACTGGGGGCAGCCCTAGCTACCTGGCTAATTACTGGGGGCAGCCCCAGCTACCTGGCTGATTACTGGGAGCAGCCCCATCTACCTGGCTAGTTACTGGGGGCTATCCTATGTACCTGGCTAATTACAGGGGTAGGCCCTGTCTACCTACCAAATTAATGGAGGAAGGCCCTGTTTACCTACCTAATGGGTCTACCTATTTACATGCCACTTATCTGACATTTTTTAATTTCTAATTTTTAGGGTCTAACATATGCTGTTTGGGGTACAATTACTAACGTTTTACTGTGTGGGGCACCAAAGGGGGCACTATTACTATTTGGGGCTCTATGGATAGGGAGCTTGAACAGATTTGGGAATTGATAGGAAAGTGCTGGAAAAGAGAGGAGTCTAAGATGTATATGTGGTAAATTCTACAGGGACGAGTAGTGACCGGGAGAAGAAGACACTGCATGCTGTACCAGACAGAGAAATAAATTGAAGAGAACGACTCATCAGGGAAGGCATAATGGAGGAAGAAAAGGGGAAGACAACTCCCATCAGAGATGCCGTCTCCTGTGATTCCCTGCTGTCAGGGGTCATTTCCTTCTGTGTTGAATCAGTGCTGTGTTCATGTGATGGTGACCTGACTACTGTTGATGTGATTGGTGGGGTTGTAGGTTATGTTGGTGCTTATGTAGTGTCAGTGTGGGCTTGTCCCTGGTTGTTATGTACACGCCTGACTCTGTGATGAGGGGTTTCTTTGCACCACTTTTTCTTTCTTGCTTGTGTGTAGGGGGCTCTCACACAGAGCGGTTTTGGTGCATTTTTTTTATGTATTTTTTGTGCAGAAATGTTCAGCATTAACTGCTCTGTCTTTCTGCACAAACCGCACCAAAAAACATCAAAAATGCACCAAAAATGCTCCTTGTGAAAGCAGCTTTATAGTGTAGTTTATTTTAGAAAGTGGCGAGGTGCGAGAACAATTTATGTTTATTATAGGGATCAAGTTGGAGAAAGAAACATTGGAGTTTGGGAAGTACGAAACACTTTGGTTGAACGGAACAGGACGCTATTTCAGCAGCAATAGATACATAGATATATAATAGTTATCACCTGATACAAAACACAAATCATCAACAATTGTTAATGTGGTCGTCCAATGGAAAAAAAATATATTTTCTAAATAATCTTATATAGTCCAGCACTTTTTGTAATGCACTTTCATTACATTTTCTGTGGATTCCTGCAGTTCTTCTACCAGGACCAGAGAAGCTTGAGAGCTAAAGTAAACAGTAGTAATTACTGTCTTTTGTCTGAAAGATCAGATAACACACAAGCTCTCAGGCTGCAGGCAGTTCTGTGCTAAAAGAATACGGTTTGGCTATGCACACCCAAAAACATTTTTTGAAAAAAATAAGTATAGGTGCACACTGGCGAGGCAATAAAAATGTCAGTGGCACACTAACAACTAAGAAAACATCAAAGGCATATAGGAATTTTTTAAAAAATTAATTACTGCTAAGGACATATGAAAACCTGGGGTTCTTAGTTCACAATTTTGATCAAAAGTGTTTAAGCTCCCCTCCCAATTGCGTCAAGGGGACCCCAGCACAGGTGAGTCCTAACACGAAAACGTTACCTCTTTTGGAGCCTGTTCAGACTACAACACCTTAGGGAGTAAAAAGGACTAGCTACTGAATATCCTGCACTGGTTTAAAACCTATGGAGATGGGCGGAGTGCCGAAGGCCAATGAGGCAGCCACTCCTCATACAGACTAAAAGAATACAGTTTGGCTATGCACACCCAAAAACATTTTTTGAAAAAAACAAGTATAGGTGCACACTGGCGAGGCAATAATATACATCTATTGCCTCGCCAGTGTGCACCTATACTTATTTTTTTCAAAAAATGAACAAAGCAATATATTTGGAAAATTTCTTCATTGAGTGTTCATTACCTGTTGAAACCTACTTTTTGTAGTAAGACAACCTTTTTAAGGCCTGGTTCATGTCTGAAAACGGAAGTCATGGGATCCATTGCACAACAGACACCCACGACACCTAATGAACGCTATCGATCACAATGGGTCGGTTGGGTTTCCGCCATGGTGTCCACCGCTGAGACAGAAAAAAATAGCGCAAGGTGTTGCGCTCTTTTTCCGCCATTCCCTATGGAACATGCGATGGAGTTTCCGAACGGAAACGGCGACACCTAAATAAGATTTACTTCTTTGTAACAAATTGTTGCATTTCAGTAACTGTTAAAGTATGTTCACACGGTGTATTGCGACGCGTATAGTATGTGCCGCCATACGCCGCGTGTTTTGGAGTGACGCGCTGATCAATGCATCTTTCCAAAGCACGGAGGGGGAGCGGCCAGGCGCCGGCCCCATAGATATTCATTGTTAGTGGTATATATTCACCGCTAACAATTGACATGTCACTTTTCTCCTCTGGCGTACAATACGATCGTATCGTACGCGCGGGGGGAAGACGCGTAATCCATGGCACTCTCTAAGAGCTATGGATTACCATAATTGCGGCACGCATTTCACCGCGTATTACGTGCAATACACACTGAAATACGCGGTGAAATGCGTTCCAAAATAAGCCGTGTGAACATACCCTTACACTTCTAGTGAGTACATTACACACCAGTCTCTAGTCCCCATCATGGCTAATGAACGTAATGCCAGTGATTGCAGCTCTGGGAGTGCTCAACATGAAACTTCTGCTTCCAACTTTCCAGTCTCCGATGTTAAAACACAGCCTTGGCAAACCTGACCCTCTAATAAATGTTTGTTCTGCAGCGCGGCCGGGCTGCCCATTTAGAAGCATTAGTGCACCCTGGAGGGCGGCTATCATGTCCGAGTGAAGTAATTAGCTGCACGGGGAAAGCTCTGGCATGAAAATACCAGCCAGGCCTGAGTCTACTGACAGCAGCGGCCAAACTAATGCCCCTCCGGGGGGGCCGCTCATATCCAATTCATAGACAGATGTGCTGCATCGTATCAGACAATATCGCTGCCCATAAATGTCTGGGCGGAGATTGGACGGGCGGTGGGTTGTGCATAACAGAATAAATGACAGTAAAAATGAAATATATTATTGACCCTGGCAAGGCGTCTGCAGATCAAGAGAACCCGCGACGTCTCCCGACAGCTCTGGTGTAGTAAATCCTTGTGTTCCCTATGAAATAACAAGTCTGCAGCATCTTCTCCTATAACTCTGTGCTGTGCTGTTCCTCTGTTATTCCTCCTGGTAATTTATTACTGAATCTGTCAGATTCAGCACAAACTTCATGGGATATTCGGTGGATCTTGCTAGACATGTCTAACGTTACAGCAACTATTATTTGGCTTACATTTTGGTGCAACTTTAAATTAGGCTGTTCAGGGGCGTCGCTAGGCTGTTTTATTCGGGGCTCGGGCCCCGAATAAAACAGCCTGTGCCCCGAGTCTCCCGGGCTCCAGGCCTCTGCCTGGCCGGAGCACCGACTGGCCCTTTAGCTGCATGTGCGTCCGAGGGAAACGCACACACACCCGCGGCTTCTGCGGAGCAGAAGCGAGCGCTCCCTGCCCGCAGACAGTGTCGGACCCGCAGGTCCGACACGCGGGGCCCCCGGGGTCCTCACAGCGCTGGGGACCCCCGCGGCCCGTGCGCCTCACCCGGGCCGCGTCGCGATGACATCACGTCATCGCGACGCTGCCTGTCCTCGGGCCCCACAGCGCGTCATAGGCCGTCCCGCCCGAGGAGCTGCCGGGGGAGCGCGGGTTTGAAGGGGACGGAGCGCGCTCGCCGGGGGAGTTAAGGTGAGTATTAATGTTGTTATTTTTAAAGCGTTTAAACCTCCCTCAGTGCCCCTATATACTGCCTGTGGCCCTATAATGCCTGCCTGTGGCCCCCATATCCCTGCCGTGGCCCCCATATCCCTGCCTGTGCCCCCCTACCCCTGCCTGTGGCCCCCATATCCCTGCCTGTGCCCCTATAATGGCTGCCTGTGCCCCTATAATGCTGTCTGTGGCCCCCAAAACCCACTGTCTGTGGCCCCCAAAACCACTGTCTGTGGCCCCCATACCACTGCCTGTGCCCCCATATCCCTGCCTGTGCCCCTATAAGGCTGCCGTGCCCCTATAATGCTGTCTGTGGCCCCCCATACCACTGTCTGTGGCCCCCATACCACTGTCTGTGGCCCCCATATCCCTCCCTGTGCCCCTATAATGGCTGCCTGTGCCTCTAATATGCCTGCCTGTGGCCCCCATATACTGCCTGTGGCCCCCATATCCCTGCCATGTGCCCCTATAATGCCTGCCTGTGGCCCCCATATACTGCCTGTGGCCCCCATATACTGCCTGTCGCCCCCATATACTGCTCGTGGCCCCCATACCCCTGTCTGTGCCCCTATAATGCCTGCCTGTGGCCCTCATATCCCTGCCTGTGGCCCCCATATCCCTGCCTTGCCCCTATAATCCCTGCCTGTGGCCCCCATATACTGCCTGTGGCCCCCATATACTGCCCGTGGCCCCCATATCCCTGCCTGTGCCCCTATAATGCCTGCCTGTGGCCCCCCCATATCCCTGCCTGTGGCCCCCATATCCCTGCCTGTGGCCCCATAATTTTGCCTGTGCCCCTATACTGCTGGATGTGGCCCCTAAATGCCTGCCTGTGGCCCCCAAAATGCCTGCCTGTGGCCCCCATACACCTGCCTGTGGCCCCCATATGCCTGCCTGGCCCCCATATACTGCCTCAGTGCCCCTATATAACCTGCCAGTGCCCCATATACCTCCCCAGTGCCCCTATATCCCTGCCTGTGCCACCCTATAATACTGCCTGTGCCCCCTGTATACTGCCTGTGCCCCCCTATATACTGCCTGTGGCCCCATATACTGCTTCATGCCCCTATATACCTAACTGAAGGACTGTTTAAACCTATAATTAAGGAGTTGCTGGAAATGTGAGGATTCTAAGATATGTGTCCCAAAACCTCAGGGACAAGTATTGGCCGGGAGCAATCAGCATGAAGGGTGAACCGGATGGGGAAGAAAAGGGAAAGTGAACGACGCTGATCAGAAAAACGTCTTTGGGGAGTTACAAATGTAACTGCAGTGTAATCACTTATATTTCTGCAGAGTCTACATACAACTAGTATCTACCACTATCTGTCACTGTATGGCGGGAATATATGTCCCCTAGGGCCCGTTTTGCAGTGGAAAAGTCACATGTGGGAGTCCGCGTTTTGGGCAGGGTCTGGCAGGATTATTTGAGCCCTTTGTAGTAATAGTTTTGGGTCTTGGTTTTGTAGGGGCGTTTTAGTAACAATCACTTGTCTGGTAGATTTTCTCCATGATCGGTGTATGTTTTGGTGACTGTTTAGGGTATTGTCATATGAAGTGAGAAGTTCTGAAAAAGTAAATTTGTCCCTTGGTGATTTTTACTGTACAGTGACTGCTGAGGAGATGGACGGGATCGTGTGGAATTGCAAAAATTATTGACAGGAACACAAGGTTTTCTCTGTAAAAAAAAAATCCGCAGTTCAAAATGAGGCGTGAAAAATGTCGTGTGAACCCAGCCCTACCCAGAAAAACACAAAGGGCTCGAGCCCCGGATGTTTTAGGACCCTAGCAACGCCCCTGAGGCTGTTACATTTTACATTACATTTCACACCCCTTTCTCCTGAGACCCCCCCCCTCCTTATTGCACAATGAGAAAAAAGTGTAAAAAAAATAAATAAATATGATATACACCACATAACTGTTCCTTGGTTTACCTTAGTTAATGTGTGCCTGGAGTGTTCCCTTAAAGGGGTTTTGCCACGGTCTAATGTTGGTGTGGGATCCTCCAAAATGGGTATTTAATCAATTTTCTAAATATATGTGATCATAAAAAGTGTAGCCTGTGAGAGCTACAGCCTGACTAAGATGCCCTTAGTTTCCTGACTGTTTACATTAACTACGACCAGGAGGAGCTGATCTGGCCACACTTGCATTATTTGCACTTCTTATCTGATGGCAGGGCACATGAATGAGCTTTGAAGGGACTGGGGAGAAAAGAGCCTTTGTCATTTGTATAGAGAATCCACTGGTTGTAATGTAATTATCTGAGTAAACATGCAGAGGCTCCCTGGATCCCTGCTCAGCCCCTTACCCCCCGCAGCAGTCCGTGAACGAACAAAAGAACGCTGCCTGCTTGGAACTTATCTTCTCTCCTGAAGCAGATAAGAGGGAGAAACAAAACCCATAGAGCTTGTGCACAATACAGTTATCCTCTGTGGATTAGCCAAACAATGTTTACTCAACTACAGTGACTGAGTATCAGCCTCGGGAACGTGCATGGGAGGTGGAGCAATGACATCACAGAGGAGGTACTTGTTTTTTTAAACACAGAAACACAACGCCCCTTTTCTCAAGACTTTAGATCAGAGTATCAGCCTGTTGAGGATATCACTTCTTGGCAAAACCCCTTTAATTTTTTCTATCCTCATGTAACGGGTGGTGCCGCATCCCAGTCCACGGGTCGTGGGCGCACCCATGTCCCTCCCTCTGGGAGCCCGGCGGGGATGGGTGGCGCCGCTGGCCGTGCTTCTGGTCAGGGGCGCACCCGCCCCATTCACTTACCTGACCGCGCTCCTGCCCTACTCTCTCCCCCTGCCGGCCGGAATGCGCAGGTGCGCCTCCTAGCGCGCGCGCTCGTTCATGTAAATTTAAAGGGCCAGCGTGCCGGTAATTGGTTAATTGCTGGGCGCTGACCTTATATAGTTTATGGATCCACGTCACTTCCCTGCTGGATCTTTGTTGCCTCCGTGCCCTAGAGAAAGCGTTATCATTGTTCTTGTCTCTGCCGTGTTCCTGACCCTTGCCTACATATCTCGACTCTGAACCTTTACCGCCTGCCCTGACCTTGCCGCCTGTCCCCGACTACGCCTCGTCTCACGATTCTGTACCACGCTACACCTCGGCTGCCACCGCAAGCAAGTCACGTCAGTGGAAGCGACCTGGTAGACTCCCGCCGCAGCAAGTCCATCCCACTTTGCGGCGGGCTCTGGTGAATACCGGGGGCTACTTAGATTCCGCTCCCTGGTGTGGGCTTCCACCATCGCCCGCGGTGGTCCAGCGAATCCACTATCCCGCCCGTTACACCTAAATCTCCCTTCTGTCTATGGATTGACAGGTATGTACGAAAACACGACATTCTACAATGCACCAGTTCTAGAATTAACAATTGGAACCAGTGCTCGTTAGAGGGGAAATGGTCAGGACTATCTAATTCTTTGGCCACACTAGACAGCGCCCCGGGGCCCAACAAAACCAGTGGCCCCAGGTAGTCAAACATTACAGGAAACCAGGGCACATGCTCTTGATACCTTGTATCTCTTATTCATAATTGCCAACTTTTGAAAGTTGTCTTAAGGAGATAGGGCACAGAATATGAATAACCATGCCCTCTTTAAATCAACCCCCACCCCCTTTACAAAAGACCACAACTACTACCCCCAACTGTGTAACGACTCTGGAAGAAAGCTAATTGAAGGGTTAGCCGTCACCCAGCTTTCCTGCATGTTGGATAGTCTATTCAGCATCCAGGAGAGCTAGAAGATGCCAATAAGCTGTGCCTGAAACTAAACCATTACTCTACAACCAATATAACCACCATACAGTGACCACATAGTGGCAGACACCAGTGTACACAGGATCTACAGACTGTATATTACTTCCATACAGTGACCATAAAGTGGCAGACACCAGTGTACACAGGCTCTGCAGACTGTATATTACCTCCATATAGTGACCATATAGTGGTAGATAGCAGTGTACACAGGCTCTGCAGACTGTATAATACCTCCATACTGTGACCATATAGTCGTAGACACCAGTGTACACAGAATCTGCAGACTGTATATTACCTCCATACAGTGACCATATAATGGTAGTTACCAGTGTACACAGGCTCTGCAGAATGTATTTTCCCCTCCAACAGTGACCATAAGTGGTAGATACCAAATACACAGGTGTTTTTCAATATTTACTTACATTTAGGGCCTCACAGGGACGTCTTGTCTGAAGAGTTTCACTTTCCCTTTTCTTCTCTTTTCGGTACAGACCTCCATGATTACTTCCTCCGTCCAACCACTAGTCCCTGTATATTTTACAAAACAAACACCTGAGACTCCTCACTTTTTTAAATCATTTTCCCAAGTGAGTGCCCCCTCCCCTCATATACAAACTCCCCATTTATAAGGGCCCCAAAAGGGTAAGAATTACTCCCGGGAAATTTAAATGGGGCACCCCCAGTTCGGTATTGGGTACAACGGGCCCCCGGGCGGTAGCCATGTACGGGCACCCACCGGGCAGTAGCTGGGGGAGACGTAGGCAGCTTCTCGGCCCCCGGCGGTAGCCTAGGGTTCCCCCTGTAGATAGAATGGGGCCCCCTGTAGCTTAGGCCACCCCTGTATGTAGAAAGGGCCCTCTATAGATTAAAGGGGCCCCCTTATAGCAGAATAGTTTCCCCCCCGAATTTGGCCCCCTTATAGGCAAATAGTCCCCCCCCCGTAGATTAGGGCCCCCTTATAGGCAGAATAGTCCCCCCCCTAGATTAGGGCCCCCCTTGTAGCAGAATAGTCACCCCCGTAGATTAGGGCCCCCTTGTAGGCAGAATAGTCCCCCCCGTAGATTAGGGCCCCCTTGTAGGCAGAATAGTCCCCCCCCCCGTAGATTAGGACCCCCCTATAGGCAAATAGTTCCCCCCAGTCATTGGTGAGGGCCCCCCCTGTAGGCCCCAAGTTCCCCCCCCCAGTTATTAAGGCCCCCTGTAGCATATTTCCCCCCCCCACAGTTAATAGGGCCCCCTGTAGGCATAGTCCCCCCCACACAGTTAATAAGGCCCCCTGTAGTGTAGCCCCCCCCCCCCGTTAAACGGGCCCCCTGTTGGTATAGTTCCCCCCCCCACAGTTATTAGGGCCCCCTGTAGGCATAGTCCCCCCCCCACAGTTAATAAGGCCCCCTGTAGGTATAGTTCCCCCCCCAAAGTTAATAGGGCCCCCTGTAGGTATAGTTCTCCCCCCACAGTAATAGAGCCCCCTTGTAGGTATAGTTCCCCCCCCCAGTAATAGGGCCCCCTTTAGGTATTTTCCCCCCCCCAGTAATAGGGCCCCCCTGTAGGTATAGTTTCCCCCCCCCCCCCCACTAATAGGGCCCCCTGTAGGTATAGTTCCCCCCCCCCTAATATGGCCCCCCTGTAGGTATAGTTCCCCCCCCCCCCGAGTAATAGGACCCCCTTTGTAGGTATAGTCCCCCCCCCAGTAATAGGGCCCCCTGTAGGTATATTCCCCCCCCCAGTAATAGGGCCCCCTTGTAGGTATAGTTCCCCCCCCCAGTAATAGGGCCCCCTTGTAGGTATAGTTTCCCCCCCCCAGTAATAGGGCCCCTTTGTAGGTATAGTTCCCCCCCCCCAGTAATAGGGCCCCCTTATAGGTATAGTCCCCCCTCCCCCAGTAATAGGGCCCCCTTGTAGGTATAGTTTCCCCCCCAGTAATAGGGCCCCCTGTAGATATAGTCTCTCCCCCCCCAGTAATAGGGCCCCCTTGTAGGTATAATTCCCCCCCCCCCCGTAATAGGACCCCCTTGTAGGTTTTGTTCCCCCCCCCCCAGAAATAGGGCCCCCTTGTAGGTATAGTTCCCCCCACCCCTTTAGGCCCCCCCTAGCTCATTACTTACCTGGCCGCCTCCCCCGGCGTCTCCGTCTCCTCCCGCCCCAAGGGCCCGCTGCTTTAGGCTTGGGGCGAAGACAGGAAGCTTGGCAGGCGGCGCGATGACCACTTCCCCCCCGCGCCGCCTGCGAGCGATGTACGGGAGGGGCAGGGGCGCACAGCTCTCCCCCCGCTCCGCCTTCAAACTTTAATTGTATGCGCGTCGCAAAAGACATGCATAAATTAAAAAGAGCCTCAGTGAAGCCAGAGGGGGCAGAGCCTGCCGGCGGCGCCCCCCCCCTCTTGCCTCACAGACCGGCCCCGCAGTTCTGCCCCCAGCGCAGTGAACTGTTGTTTTCACTGCCGGCGAGCCCAGGAGCGGCATCTCCGGGGTAGCGGACGTGGTAGCAGCTGCCGCGGGCCCCCCCCAAGCCACCGGGCCCAGTAGCAACTGCTACCCCTGCTACCCCTGTAGTTACGCCCTCTCCCTCTCCCCCATGATGACAGCACGGAGCTGGTGGATGTTAGAGACCGGTGCTCCTCCACCTTCCATTTGAGGATGCTCAATAGGGTTTAGGAGACGCTTGGCCAATTCAGAATCTTTACCCTCATTTTCCTTACCAAGGCAGTGGTCGTCTTGGAGATGTTTGGGGTTGTTATCATGTTGAATACTGCCCTGCAGCCCAGAAGCGGGGGGGGGTTGTGCTCTGCTTCAGTATGCTACAGTACATGTTGCCATTCATGGTCCCCTCAATGAACTGTAGCTCCCCAGAGCCGGGAGCACTCATGCAGCCCCAAACCATGACACTCCCACCACCATGCTCAACTATAGGTAAGACACACTTGTCTTTGTACTCCTCACCTGGTTATCGCCACACATGCTTGACACTATCTGAACAAAATAAGTTTGTCTTGATCTCATCAGACCACAGGACTTGGTTCCAGTAATCCATGTCCTTAGTCTGCTTGTCTCCAGCAAACTGTTTGCGGGCTTTCTTGTAAATTGCCTTTAGTAGAGGCTTCCTTCTGGGACAACAGACATGCAGACCAATGTGATGCAGTGTATGGTCTGAGCACTGACAGGCTGGCCCACTAATCCTGTAACATCTGCAGCAATGCTGGCAGCACTCATCTCTGGATATGACGCTGAGCACGTGCACTCAGATTCTTAGGTCGACCATGGTGGGACCTATTCTGAGCTGATCCTGTCTTGTTAAACTGCTTTATGGTCTTGGCCCCCGCGCTGCAGCTCAGTGTCAGGGTGTTGGCCCCTGCGCTGCAGCTCGGGTAAGGGTGTTGGCCCCCGCGCTGCAGCTCAGTGTCAGGGTGCTGGTCCCCGCGCTGCAGCTCAGTGTCAGGGTGCTGGCCCGCGCGCTGCAGCTCAGTGTCAGGGTGTTGGCCCCCGCGCTGCAGCTCAGTGTCAGGGTGTTGGCCCCTGCGCTGCAGCTCAGGGTCAGGGTGTTGGCCCCCGCACTGCAGCTCAGGGTCAGGGTGCTGGCTTCTTCTTATAGCCTCGGCCATCTTTATGTAGAGCAACAACTCTTTTCTTCAGATCCTCAGACAGTTCTTTGCCATGAGGGGCCATGCTGAACTTCCAGTGACCAGAATGAGAGAGTGTGAGAGCGATAACACCAAATGTAACAAACCTGCTCCCCATTCACACCTGACACCTTGTAACACGAGTCACCTGGCACAGTGGAGGGAAAATGACAAATGGGCACAATTTGTCCGTTTTCACTTAGGGGTGTCCTCACTTTTGTTATCACTTAGGGGTGCACTCACTTTTGTTATCACTTAGGGGTGCACTCACTTTTGTTGTCACTTAGGGGTGCACTCACTTTGTTGCCAGAGGTTTAGACATTGATGTCTGTGTTGAGTTATTTTGAGGACACCACATTCCCCTGTGATACAAGCCGGGCACTGACTACTTTACATTGTATCAATGTCAGATCCTCAGTGTTGTCTCATGAAAGATGCAATATTTACAAAAATGTGAGGGGTGTACTTACTTGTGTAAGATACTGTATATTGGCTTTAGTTTGACTCAGTATAGAATGTAGGCCCCCCCTGAATTGGGCCCAACACAAGATTCATTAAAGTCCATGGGCGCTATAGAGAGGCCGCCATTGCTGGAGACAACCCGCGCTGTAATCTCTGCAGATCTGGCAGGGTGTGCAATATTAGCAAATCTGTGAATTTCAGAGACGTCATATTGACAGACCCCCACATGTCTCGGTGGTCTGTGCCGGCCGATCTCCTCACACCATGTGCAGCAATAGGAGTGAGATTTCTCAGAGACTTGAAGAAAATATCTACAGCAAAATGCTTAACCCCTTCCTGGTGCAACCAGTGTTTGGGGTAAAGGATATCTTCGTTTTTCCACTTCACCTTCCAAGAACCGTAACTTTTTTATTCTTCCATTTACATAGTTATAGTAGGGCTGGTTTTTTTGTTTTTTTTTGCAGGATGAGTTGTATTTGAAAAAAAAAATAAAAATCTGTGCGCTGGGGATGGCCAACACATCTACGTCTACTGTGTGTAAAACTATGACACATTATAGGCTTCAATACACTGGTTAGAACATTCAATGGAGATTCCAAATGGAACTTTCACATAGATGCAGGGCCGGGACGATGAGTAGGCGAAGGTAGGCGATCGCCTAGGGCGCCACTTCATCCCAGGCAGTAAAAGGGGCGCAAGAAGGCATGGAGTGGGCTGAATTTTCCTTTTGGGGGGCACTTATTTGCCTAGGGCACCAGAATACCTTGTCCCAGCTCTGCATAGATGTGAACCAAGATGCATTAGTGAGTATCACACCTCATAGGCTTGTTATAGTCATGATTAGATACATTAGCTTCACACAGAGCAGGCTTGGATACATCTACTCTGCAGTCACGGTCTGTCTCTGTGTCTCGCCTTGTGTTCCTGCTTGTTCTCTTGTACTGCTCGCTGTACTTATGCTGTAAGATTTACAGGACTAGACAGCAGATAATTATCTATTACACTTCAATTATCCCTGTCCCAGGTACCAGGCGGCCGCCCCACGTATCCCCAGGTGATGTGTAGCACAATCAGGATGTCGCTGCCGGTGCTGTCTCATCTACTTAATGAAAGTGGCATTCAATTCATGGAGGACGTGTCCCAGCCGCAGCCTCTCCAGCAGATACGGCACAGGCTAAAGGTGCAGCATTGGGATGCAATATGTTGTGCACTGGCCTGGCTGCCATACAATAATACACACTGACATTCACATGGTGTCTGTTGCGGTTCTATTTACTGCTGTGTCCATATTTGCATTTTACTTTTCTGCTTTTGCTCCATTGCAGCTAAATAAAAATGAAGCAACATTGCAAATAGGTTTTCTGAAAAAGATACTACTGTGTATACAGCCCCTATACAGATCTATGTGTCTCCATAGTTACAGACTACAAACTAACACGGTGTAGTCTGACCCCGCAGCCATGTTTTACTCTCCTCCATCTTTATATCTCCTGCTGTCTGGAGGAGCAGAGAAAGAGGTCTGTATGTATCCTGGCAGTGGGGCGGGGGTCAGTTTAAGCTTTGAGGTCTATACTTACTCTGGGGTCTGTATTTACTTTGAGCTCTAGACTGGGATCTGTATTTAGTCGAGGGTCTGGTCTGGGGTATTTACTTACTCTGGGACCTGTATTTGCTCTGGAGCCTGCTCTGGGGTCTGTATTTATTTGGGGTCTGTATTCACTTTAAGTTCTAGATTGGGGTCTGGGTTCCATATTTACTCTGGAGTCCGTTTTTAGCCCGAGGTCTCGTCTGGGCTTTGAATTTACTCTGGGGTCTGGTTACAGGTCAGTAATTTTTGGGAAGAGAGGGGGGTCATTGCACTATTTGTGGGAACCCCCCTATGGGGGAAAAAGCCTTGTAAATTGGGGGAAATTTTCTGTATATTATAGCAGTTATATTCTTGTAAAAGGGGCGTATTAAAAGGGTTATATTCTTGTACATAGGGGAAAATATTATATGGTTTTTTTTAAATGGGGAGCAGTATTTATTATTAAAACTGTAAAAAGGGGGCCCGTATTAGAGTATTTATTTCTTGTACATAGGGACAGTATTATAGTATTAATTCTTGTACATAGGGGCAGTATTATAGTTTTATATTCTCGAATAGGGGCATTATTTTAGTAGTTAAAATTTTTAATAAGTGCATTTTAAGTAGTTAAATTCTTGTACATGGGGGACAGTATTAAGTATTATATTTTCTTGACTAGGGGGCAGTATTAAGTTTTTATTCTTGTACATTGAGGAAAGTTTTAAATAGAGTTTTTTCTTGTATTTTGGGGAAAAAGTATTATTAGTTATATTCTTGAAAATGGGGCGTATTATGTTTATTTTTTACATAAGGGCAATTATATAGTTAATTTTTACATGGGCAATTAAGATTTTAATTTTGTACATAGGAGAAAATATTTGTAGTTAAATTTTTGTCCCAAAAGGGGGCAGTATTTGTATTATTCTTTCCCTAGGGGCGTTTTATAGTATTTAAATTTTCTTGTAAAAAGGGGAGCATTTTAAAAGTTAATTCTGAATAGGCGGCGCTTTAGTATTTATTCTTGTACAAGAGGAATTTATAGTGGTTTATTCTTGTCATATGGGAGTATTATAGTAGTTATATTCTTGTACATAGAGGAAGTATTATATAGTTATATTTTTTACATAGGGACAGTTTTTAGTAAAAATTTTTTTGTACAAGGCGGCAGCATTAAGCATTTTAAAATTCTTGTACTTTTGGGAGCAGTATTATAGTATTAATTTTGTACATAGGGGAATATTATAGTGGTTATATTCTTGTACATTGGGCGTATTATATATTTTTTAAATTTTTGTACATAGAAACGATATTTTTGTTATATTCTTTACATAGGGGGCGATTATAGTAGTTATATTTTGACATAGCAGCATATTATAGTGTTATTTTCTTTACAAAGGGAGCAGTATTGTAGTAGAATTTTCTTGTACATAGAGGGCAGTATTGTATAGCCAATTTTGTAAAAAAGGGGCGTATTATAGTATTATTTCTTGTACTGGGGAGCGTTTATAGTATTTTATATTTTTTGTAAATAGGACATTTTATAGTAGTTATATTCTTGACATAGATGCATATTATAGTATTATATTCTTGTACTGGGGGGAGTATTTTATTAGTTTTATATTTTTACATAGGGGCAGTATTATATATTATATTCTGTACTAGGGGCAAAGTAAAAGTAGTTATATTCTTGAACGAGGCAGTATAAGTGTTATTTCTTGTACAAGAGGGCAGTATTAAGGATTATATTCTTGTACTAGGGGCAGTTTTTATAGAAAATTATATTTCTTGTACATAAGGGCGTATTATAGAAAGTTATATTCTTGACATGGGGGCGTATTTAGTGTTATATCTTGAAAATAGGGGGGTTTATAGTAGTTATATCTTGTACATAGGAGCAGTTTTATAGTAGTTTATATTCTGTACTGGGACATTTATATTTAATTCTTGTACAAGGGGGGGCATATTATGAGTTATTTTTTGAATAGGGGGCAGTATTATAGTAGTTATTTCTTGTACAAAGGAGCAGTTTTTAAAGTAGTTATATTCTTGTACTAAAGTAGTATTAAGTAGGATTTTTTGTTCTGCATCTCCCCTATATAACCACAGTAAAGTAGGAAATTGAGGTCACTAAGTCTGAGTAAACTGTGCCTTAAACCAAACTTTTTTTTCTGCTTTCCTTAACTTGGCCACTATTTTTTCACAACCTTGCCCGCATCCTCTACCATCTAATCCATATGACCTAACACTTTTACAGGATTTTGTAACAAAGGGGCTGTAAGAAAAATAAAAAGGTGGATAATAGAACTATATTTTGTACTGTTTCAGCCTCATTAGCCCAAGTCCCTGGAGAGCAGCATGATGGGGGAATAATCTTAGCATATAGCCTGGTCTTAAGTGATAGATATTTCTAATGCTCTCTCGGTCACTGACAGATTTGAATAATACGATGTTCCTGGAATCACTTTGAAGCAGGAACAAAGTTCACCCAAGAACAAGCAATTTTCCCAAAACAAATGCTAAACACTTCAGGGTAAGAGCCCTTTCCCCGTTCTGCTGATCTGAGGGAAAGTTAAAGGGGTTTTTGGAGCAATAGTCCGTATAAAGGTCGGTCAACCCGGCAAAGGGGCAAAAGTACCGTGACTTGGGGGTCAGAAGCACTGAGAAAATGTTAGATATTTTCCTGAATCTAAATAGGAGTTCCCTCTCCAAATCCTGTGTAAAGACAGAACTAAAGGGGTTATCTGGCAATATGTACACTACGGTTCAAAAGTTTGGGGTCACCCAGACAATTTTGTGTTTTCTCTGATACTTTTATTTATCAAATGATTGCAAAATGAATAGAAATGTCGTCCAGCTTTAAAGGGTTTGAAAGAGATGTTTATTAAATAAATTTTTCTACTTTATACTTTGCTTTCCCCTCATTTTGCAGCAATTCCCCATTGAAAACCTTTGCTTTAGCTGTTAATTTTGGGGGCAACGGAGAAATTTCACCCAGGTTTCCCGAAGCCCCTCCCCAAGTTGGATTGGCTTGAAAGGCACTTTTTTTTGCCATACGGGCAAGGTGCTCCCACAACAGCTAAAGGGGTTGGATCTGGTGGCCCGCCCCT